>JAGKTI010002008.1:40905-60563 GCA_018397915.1 Birgus latro
GTTCTTCTCAATAGGGTGGAGTCAAAGGCTTTTTGTCTCATTAACTCTCTTCCTCTTACTGATTCCCTTCAACCTTTGTCTCTTCGCCGCACTGTTGCTTCTTTATCACTCTACTATCGCTACTTCAATGGTCATTGTTCCTCTGAACTGTCTGCTTGCATCCCTCCACCTCTACGACGGGCATGTAGTACCCGTCTAGCAACAAACTCTCATCCCTTTTCTGTCCAACTCTCTAATGCAAGAGTTGACCGTTACTCCCAGTCCTTCATTTATGCAACTGGTCAACTCTGGAACTGTCTCCCTCTGTCTGTATTCCCTGCTTCCTATGATCTCCAATCTTTCAAACGCAGTGTGTCCAGGCATCTCGAAATGAATGGATCTTGAATTTGGCTCTCTTTTGTATTGTTTTTACTTTTTCTTGGAAGGAACAGTATGCAGGCCCATGGCCCTTGGTTCCTTCTTCCTTGCATACAAAAAAAAACAAAAAAATGCTGAAAACAGGTTAGACACAAAAATCATTATGGAAATCATCTTTCACACAAATCAATGACATTCACCTTTTTCATAGCTGGTGCGCTTCAAAACCATGCATGAAAAAAATAAATTGAAAGCGGGAAATTATGATTTACATTTATGGGAATTTTTTACCACCTTACAGCATGCTGAAAACAGGTTAGACATGAAAATCATTATGGAAATCATCTTTCACACAGTCTATGCATGAGATTAATGATATGGGAAGAACAAAACAAGGAATTTTGATGAAGTTAGGGTACTTACGAGAATGATGCCGCCATCCTGATGTATAACCCGCTCCGTCATCTCAGACTCTGACAGTAAGACCTTGCACCTGACACACCTTAGCACTTCCGCTGCACTTTACACGCACCAGCACTTCTCACCAGCACTTTCCACAACGTTTCCTTTCGCATAACTAACTGTACCTTGCATCACATCACTTCACTGCACTGTACATAACAGTAAATTCATGTGTGGTCTAGTGACGAGTCCTGGAGAATTTAATCGCTGTCAGAGTCCGAGATGAGCTGACGGAGGCGGCGTAGGGGCTCCTTGGTGGGACGTGGTGATACGCTATCCACCGCAGAGGACTCAGAAGATAGCTGCAAACTAACATCCAATGGTGACTCCGCCGTGCCTGATGTGCTGCGCTGTGGCTCAGAGCTAGAAGGCCTGTCTTGGTGAGATAATGGTGTGGAGCAAGAGTTGACGATGGCAGGGTTGACTGGCCTGAAAAAACTGTCAATGGTTGATTGACGCAAGCAACAATGATTCTGACAATTAATGATGCGCTGCCTGAAAGCTCACACTTCATCCACAAGTCCCAAGGGCCCCATCTCCCTGTCGCAGTCCGGGTGTTCCAGGTAATCGAGAACGAACTCCACATATTCCCGGAGTGTGCTCAGCTTGGGGATGGTTGGAGTTGTGGCAAGCCGTGAGGAGTCCGCATCATCGTCGCTGTCCTCGTCGGAATCTTCCTGCTGGGTACTCAGACCGGCAACAGTAGATGCGATCTCGATATCGGACATGATCTGATACCCAGGATCGCCCTCGTTGTCATCCAACCACTCACGCACTTCGTCGACATCCACATCGTCTCCACCCACACGAAGCCTTGCATGGAAGTCATTCACGTCAAAACCTACAAAATCATGAACCACGTCACTTCCATGAAGCAGCCGAGACCAACCATTTTCTAGAGTCTTGACAGAGACTTCCTTCCATGCACTGGCCCAGTTGTAGATGGCAGACTTGAGGTTGTATCGGCGAAGGTTTTCGACAGTTTTTTGTCCTCGAATGTCTCGTCCTTCCCTGAGATCGTCCTCGTCCTCGTAGACAACCATCACCTCGTCCAAAAACCTCCGTCGGTAGAGCCTCTTCGCTGCCACAATCACTCCCTGGTCCATTGGTTGGATGAGAGCAGTCGTATTAGGTGGCAAAAACAGACACCTAATGCGTCCAATTTCAGCCACCAACTCCTTCTCAGACGGATGAGCAAGTGCATTGTCTAGAATCAGGAGGGCTTTTACCTGGTCACGTGGGATTTTCAGTGTCTCCGTCTGATAATGAATGACCTCCTTGACAAAGTGTTAGTGAAACCAATTTCTGAAGATCTTGGTTGTGAACCAAGCCTTCAGAGAATGATACCACACGACAGGAAGGACATCCATTAACCCATGAAGGCACCGAAGCTGCTTTGCACAGCCAACAATAACGGGCTTGAGCCGGTGCATGCCATTAGCATTTGCACAGCACAAAGCAGACACCTGTTGCTTGGAGAGCTTGGGGCCAGGTACACGCTTCTCCGTCTCCTCAGCGAGAGTGTTTGTGGGTATTGAACGATAAAATAGGCCAGTTTCGTCAGCGCTGTAGACTTGACCAAGAGTGAGGCCCTCCCTGTCAATCAAGCCCTTCACCTTCTGCCAAAACTGTTCTATTCCTTCGTCGTTAGCGGCCAGAGCTTCGCCATGGCCCTTACGGTTGGTAAGTCTGTGCCGTAACTTGAACGCAAAGAGCCAACCTTCAGATGCCTTGAAGTCTGGGGTGTCCTGTAGCCTTGCGAACTTCTCGGCAGCAGCTTTCAGCTCCGTTCCAAGTACCAATACACCAGCAGCACGTTGTTGTCAATACCAGATGAGCGTGGAACGGTCAATGTCTGCATACTTAGGAGTAAACATCATCTTCCTCGCCATGTTCCGTCTGGTTTTCGAAGCGAAATCAGCTGTGTACCGCTGTAGTTTGTCTCGGGACCTCTTGATATCAAACAAAGTGGAGCGAGGGAGGTTGAATTCATGGAAGATCCGTGATGTCGGCCACCCGGCGTCCACCTTCTCCAATACCTCCCGTTTCTTCTCCAGAGTCAAAACCACTTTCTTCCTCTTCTCAAGTGGCGGGGCCATCATCACACACACGATAAAGAAGGTGCAGAGCAGCATCAACCCCTGCAGGAGATAGGGAATCACCACAAAACCAAGCACTTCAGGAGCCATGTTGAGAGCGTGTTGACGAGCCAGCAGCTGAGTGGGAAATGAGACCGTGAGAGAGGTGGGAGGCGAGAAAACACAGCTGTTCGGCGCGCGTGGGAAATTCAAACTGACGTGATCCAAAAAAATAGGATTTTTTAAAGATTTTCTTTTATTTGGGGGCATTTTGGGGGTCAGACAGCCTACGATGTCTGAATAGTGACGTATCCGGATAGTGGATGTCCGGATAGTAGAGAAATTACTTATAATATTCTCCGTATGCTTCACTCTTTTTGTGTTGTTGGTAATACAGGTGTTTTTATTAGAAAGTTTTTAGATACTTGGAAATTTCATGTCTGTATAGTAAAGCCCCAAGCTTAGCGACATCTTCATTCGTGGTTTCATGGTTAGTGGTGGCCTGCAAATATTCCCAAGCACAAGGAAGGGTAGTGGTGAACAGTGGGGATATTAAAGATGCATGGAGAGAGCATTATAGCCGGCTGTTGAATGAGGAGTTTGACTGGGACAGGGAAGGTTTGGAGCCAGCAGATCCAGTGTTTGGCCCTTGGCCTTTGATTGACACTGCTACTGTGAGTGAGGCAATAGGCAGGATGCGGGTGGGGAAGGCAGCAGGCGTGTCTGGGTTGACTGCCAAAATGTTGAAAGTCTCAGGAGATACAGGGGTGAGGTTGAAGAGTGTAATTGTAAATGTGTACAAAGGGAAGGGGTGATGCCCTGGAAAGAGGAAATTATAGAGGTATAAAGCTTTTAGATCAGATAATGAAGGTAATGGAGAGAGTTCTGGAAGGGATGATTAGAGAAAGAGTGAATACTGATGAGAGGCAGTTTGGGTTTATGCCAGACAGGGGGACCACTGATGCCATATTCATTGTTCGACAGCTTCAGGAAAAATATCTTGGAAAGAAAAGGGAACTGTACTTTGTTTTTGTTGATTTGGAAAAGGCCTTTGACAGAGTCCCTAGAGAGGTGGTGAAGTGGGCAATGAGAAAGCTTGGGTTGGAGGAGTGGCTGGTTAGGGTGGTTATGCCCATGTATGTGGGTGCTCGCACCCAGGTAAGAGTGAATGGAGATTTGAGTGATGAGTTTTCCGTGAATGTCGGTGTCTATCAGGGGTCAGTTTTGAGTCCCTTGTTGTTCATTGTACCTGACTTCAGAAACGGACTCCTGTGGGAGATGTTGTATGCTGATGACTTGGCATTGATTGCAGAGAACGAAAAGGAGGCGGAGGAAAGATTTAGGACGTGGAGAAATGGTATGGGGCACAAGGGCTTAAGGGTAAATGCAGATAAAACAAAAGTGATGATATCTAGGGTTGGTGGCGCTACAGTCAAAGAAGAGGGAGAGTGGCCATGTGCAATTTGCCACAGGGGCATGGGTAATAATTCCATATTGTGCAGTGTTTGTGATAAATGGGTGCACAAGAGATGTAGTGGTATTAGATGTAGACTGTGAGATAATGCTGATTTTATGTGTGCGCATTGTCGGGGAGAGCAGGTGGAGATTGCCAGGCATGAAAGGATTGAATTTGCTGATGAGTCTCTTGAGTTTATGGATGAGTTTTGTTATCTGGGAGACATGTTATATGCTGGAAGTGGGGCTGGAGCTAGCTCTGTGGCTAGGGTGAGAAGTGGTTGGAAGAAGTTCAGGGAGCTGTTGCCTCTCCTGGCATTGAGAGGACTCTCCCTACATGCTAAGGGGTCTTTGTATGCAGCATGTGTTAGGAGTGTGATGCTGTATGGTAGTGAGACCTGGGCAGTAAAGGAAGAGGATATTCGCAGGCTCAAACGTGAAGAAATGACAATGATTAGGTGGATGTGCAGTGCGTCCCTGCGTGCAAGGCCTGGGGGGGCTGGGTTTATGACTGAAGAGTTGAGAGGTAGGATAGGACTGGAGTGTATTGTTGTGATGAGGAGAGACAGACTGAGATGGTTTGGGCACATGGAGAGGATGGGGGATGATAATTGAGTGCAGAAGGTGAGAAGTGTTAATACGGGGGCGGTGTTGCGAGAAGTAGACCGAGAAAGACATGGGATGGGTCATTAAGTGTGACCTCATGGTTAAGGGACTGAACAGGTAGGCTGCCATAGATTGAGCAGCATGGAGAACTGCCATTAGGTGACCAAGGCCGACGCATGCCAGCATGTTGGAGCCTTCAAAAATGAAAACAAAAATGAAAACGAAAACAGGTTTGATGTGAAAACCCTTCTGTTCATGTCGAGAAAATGTAAACAAACCATGCACACGGAAAGCAATCGTCACTTGTTTACTGCCATTGCTGCAAAAGATATGCTGCACAGGATGGATGTGTTGTGTGGAGAGGTGGAGGCAGAGGAAGGTGAAGGTGCCAGAGGTGGTGGGGTGCAGGAGCCTCACCACCTGCCTCGGACATTATGCCCCTATCTCTTCCATTAAGCACCTCACTCCAGCCTTCCAAGTGAATTTCCTTGCCTATTATGTAAAGGCAAACCCCGATTTACGATACCCCTAGATGTGATACCCTGGAATAGTGATGGGGGTAGAAATACCACCCTACCCCACCTATTGTAGGTCTACCCCTGGTTTGCGATGGGTTTTAATTTTTTTTTTTACTGATTTTGATGATATTTTAGACTTAAATTTTGTGTTTTAGGTTGATTTATAAACTGCTTTTAGACCGAGGTTAATGTGTTTTAGTCACAGGTGGAGCGAACACTGTCCTTTGGGATACGGATTCTTGCCCATCAGATGATGTGTGAACAACTAGGCAACTCAACAAAGAATATTTCATGTCTGACCACTGAACTGTCATCTAACCCATCATGAAATACATAATAACCATTTCAAATAAATATTAATAATTATGAAAACCTCAGATAGTAAATATTTCATGCATTGATGAAAACTGTGACATCGATAAACGGGCTGTTCAAGGAAAAACGCCTTGAAAATACAAAGGAATTTCTAAATAAATGTTGGAAAATAAGAGAGAAGAAAATAAAGGAGCTCAGCAACCAGAACAGTAATAAAAACGACATAAAGAGGGGCCGTTGAGAAAGCTATCTCGATCGCATCATCGATCGCATTCCTCATCAAAATATTAGTGATTCTCTGTCACAACAATTTGCACCCAGGATGATTTTGTATCATTCATACATTATTATTATGCATAACAGATGTTTATTTAATTGTCCCGGGACCACCTGATGGTGGGATTGTATACAATGCTGCTGCTTCTTCTCTACCAAGTTTGAATATGAGTCGGAGATTGCATTCTCCAGTCACCTTCACTGGGTACAAGCAAGATTGGCATTGGTTTTAGGCTTAGGTTAGCTTCTTTTACAGCTGTTAGGCCATTTAGAATTGCTTTAAACTTTTTTTTGGCCTCATCTGAGTGGGTTACGGGGGGATATCCAAGGCTCAAAAACGCATCCCTATACTATACATGTTAAATCTACCTCAGGATGCACTACCCTACCTAGCAATGGATTTTTACTTAACCAAATGCATCGTTAAACCGGGGTATGCCTGTACTTTGTATTAGTACTAGTTTCTTTTCAGGTGTGATCAGTAAATTTTACATTGCATAAATGGGTTGTAAGGGGAGCTGGCATGGGACCCAGAATCAATTCGCCTATTTCCCATAGGATCAAGGCCCCAACTTCAGTGCTTTCATGGTTAACCCCTTAACCATGGGTCGTCACTTCTGTGACGCTCGGGTGCAATGGATCATACCGCGGGGCATCACTTTGGTGATTCTGTGTTGTTTTCAATTTGCCCGGGCTTTCAGGTGGTGACTTGTATCATCTATCAGCACTGCCAATGTCCAACAATAGTCAGGGCTGCTAATGTCATCAGTACTCCCATCCATTGTTGACAATTTAGCCATTTTCCCCCATTCTAGACTCCCCTCCCTACCTCCCCTCCATTACCCTCTCGTGTCGTCTGCTCAGCCGCTCTGCGCTACGTAAATCATCCCTGGATTTTTCCACTGATTTCATCCATTGAAATGAGCCCTATGCCCTATTCTTATACAAAATAATATATATATAAAAAAAAATACAGTAAGACCTCACTATAATGGACTAATTGGGGCCCAAGCCAGTTCATAAAATGCAAAATTCCGATAAAAGCGACATCCAGACTTACCCCTGCTAATCCGGACTTTTTCCGATATATCAGACATTAGTCCAGATTGCATCAGTGGTTTTCACCACCATTGCAGTACTGTATTGTACTGTGTTATATCTTCACTACATTAATCAAATGGTATAATAATACTGTACTGTGCACTGAAAAACATGTCTTTTACTTGTCTTATTGTGGTGAACATAGCTGAAGTGGTCAGGCAGTCCGGACTGCTTTCTGGCTTTATCGGACTTTTTCCGATATATAGGAGTTTAGTCCAGTAGCTCCTCGAGTCCGATAAAAGCGAATTCCGGTCTATTGAAGTCTGTTATATCGAGGTTTTACTGTAAGGTAATTGATAGTGCCATACACCTGGAATTGGCTAATTATCACTTGGCAACATCCAACCTGCACTTGTTCGCTAATTTCCCCTGCTTTTTTTTCCTGTGAAATATGCCATATGAGCTATTCTCGTAATATAAATGTATATAAGAAAGGAAGGGAGAAGCCTGAGTGATATTTATATTCACCTGGAACTACCTAATTTATTATGTATTGTCTAGATTTCCTACGACTTATTTCTTAGCATATACATTTGCTGCTGACATTTTCAACGCTTGGCTACCCAGATACGTACATCTCAGTTCAGTGCTGTCCTTCAATGTGGAGGCACGTCGCAATCGTGCCCCTCCATTTCTGCTGCTTTTGTGCCCATTATAAAAGGCCCTGTGACCTCTACCCCTACTAAACATCGTTTGGGAAATGGTAAAGGACTGTAGATATATATAAGTGTAATAAAGTACTAGAAATAATAAAGTGTGAGTGTGTATATGAATAAGAAATGACAATACGGGCGGCGAATTAGCGCAAGTGGGAGGCTCGTATGCGCTCATATTTTACATTGCTTTCGCAGTTTTTTTTTTTTTGAGTATGGATTCCAAACTACTTGGAAATCATTGAATAGTGTTTCTAGTGTTAATATCTGGCAGTGGTATTCATATTACGGGAAGTCGGGAAGTGTAAAGTGGAGACTTAGTTACACAACTTCAGAAGTCTCTACAAGTCCTGCGGTAGTCGACAAGTGCTAAAAAAACATTCCAGGAGAAAGCTGAAGGTATGTACCATATGCATATGTAATTATAATATTGTAGGACTAATAACTGATATTTGGCAAATATTTTTAAAAAGTCAGTCGGAGCACAAATTTGCCCCGCGGGATGGGCACGGCTCCCCTCTGACAACCCCGCGGTTTAAGGGTTAACGGTACTTTTCACAGAACCAATTAGGAGCAAAACCTGGGGCTCTACTGTATGTGGTTCACAGTCTACTTCCATTCCACAGTTTGAAGGTGCTCCACACAGCTGTGTTCTTAGTACCAATCTTTTTCCTATTGCTATTTATGGTACTGTCTCTTCCCTTCCATCAGGTGTACGTTCATCTTTATGTGCTGATGACTTTGCAATCTTTGCCGTTGGTTCTAATATGATTATGTAGCAATGTCTTATCTATCTATCTATTGCCAGATGCCTTAATTCCATAAGAGGTGGCCACAAACAAATCGCCTCCATGTCGCTCTGTCCTCCGCCATTTCACTGTCCTGCTCCCAGCTCATACCCCCCCTCTCTCATATACCTCTCCACTCCAGCCCTCCATCTCATCCTTGGCCTCCCCCTCCCTCCCCCCCCTCCACCTGACTCACATACACTCTCCTCATCAGTCTTTCATTCTCCATCCTCTCCACATGGCAAAACCACCTTAGTGTGTTTAACCTAACATTTCCTATCACATCCACATCCACACCACAATGCTTCTTCACTTCCTCATTTGTTAGTCTGTCTCTCCATGTGACTCCAAATGCTCCTTTCAAATAACTCATTTCCACTGCTCTCACTCTTGACTTCTGTCCCTCCAACAGGGTCCAATCTTCACTGCCATACGTTAGAGTTGGTATCACAATACTGTCATGTAGTAGCTTTTTCACTTCCATGCTTACTTCCCTGTTTCTTATCACTGCTTTCAAGGAACCAGCAACCTTTCTTCTCTGCTGCACCCTTTCAAGCACTTCACCCTCTAAACGCCCATCCTTATTCATCACACTGCCCAAGTACTTAAACACACTCACATTCTCCATATCCTCCCCATCCAGTCTCATTGTACGTGTGCAATCACTTTTACTCATCGTTGCCATATCTCTCAACCACCTCTTGCTTTTTACGATAAACCACTTTCTTATCAATATTCTGATACATTCTTTGGCCTCATGTTTGACAGTCAGTTGACGTGAAAAGCACATTGTCTTTTCTGCATGGGTTGCTGCCCTCCAACGCATCTGAATAATCCAGACCATGTCTTGTGTGTCTTGGGGTGCAGATCGTAAAAACCCTCCCGCATCTTCATGAAGTTCTTGTTTTGATGAAATTAGATTATAGGTGTCAGGTTTACTCTTCTGCATCCAATACTGTTTTATGTCAACTGGATTATGTCCATCATCTTTGTCTCTGCTTAGTTCTTGGTGCTTTCAGATCTTCTCTTGTTGAAAGCCTCTACGTTGAATCAAGGATCCGTTCACTGTATTGCTGATGGGCAGTTTTATCCTTCCATTATTATGCCTGGCTTCATCTGTTTCCTGGTCACTCAGTCCTCTACTTGCCTCCCTCTGTTGCAGAGTACTTCTCCTATCACTCTGCCCCAGTCCTTCTTATTCTTTCCATGTTCAATCTCTTGCTTCTTTTGCACTTAAAGTTAAAAATGTTCTTTTGTTCTGACCAGCCACCTTTCCTCCCTGGCTTCTGCCACATTCATCTGTCTGTTTCTCCATTTTGCCTTGTGCAAAATCTTGTACTTCTGCTACTCTCTATTTGTTCTTTTATGCTCACTTGCATGAACAGCCTTCTGCTGTTCATGTTTATACTGATGATTCTAAGACATCTAGGGGTTTGGGATTTTCAGTCTCATATCCTGATCACTTTTATGTATATGGTCTACGAGTGGTGGCTTCTATTTTAGCTGCTGAACTTCATGCATTGCTGGTTGTTGTACAGCAGGCTTATATTTATCCTTTTAAGTCATTTATTTTGTTTTTTGGTTCTCTCAGCTCCCTTCTTCTATTGTATTTGGCCTCATGGACTCACTCTATTGTCCTTCGAATTCTTGAATGGCTGTTCCAGTTGTCAGGGAAGTGTAAGTCTGTAGAGTTCTATTGTGTGCCAAGTCATGTTGGTATCCCAGGCAGTGATACTGCTGATGCCTTAGCAGCTCGTATTGCCATCAAATCACCCTGCATACATTTCTGTTCTGCTTCACTGTCAGACTTCTTTCCAGCCTTCTCAGTGCTTCTAACTCAGTGCTGGCAGTTCTGCTAGTCCTCAGCTACCAGTGCTAAACTTCATGTTGTTAAACACTTTGTGACACCTCACCTGCCCCTTGTCATCGTAGTCGCCACTGGGGATGGCTTTGACATGTCTTGCGATTGGCCATACCCATCTGACCAATAGCCATTTGATGTCTAAAGATCCTTCTCCACTCTGTTGTAACTAAGACATGACCTTGTCAGCTCATTATGTTCTTCTTGACTGCCCTCACTATAGCATGTTCATCACCTGTCTTTTCCCTCTCTGTTTTGTCTTGGCCATCCCTCTCTTTAAAATGATGTTTAAGTGAATCCTGGACCTTTTCTGTGGATCATCTAATGTTATTTTTAACTTGTATTGGTCTTCTTTGAGACATTTAATTTTATACTTTCTCTCCTAGATAGAGTTTGTTCCATTTTATCTATATAGTGTCTTGTCCTTGTTTCATTGTCTTTTTTATTTTTTTTTATTTTTTTTATGTGTCCGACTCTGGACAAAGGCTTCAGGGCCTATTTCTCGGGGGCAGTGACCTATCCCAAGGCCCAGTAGTCCTCCTACACCTCCACATGTAACCACTTCGGCGCTAACACCCACCATCCATATTGAATATATGCTAGGGCTGTCTCATACAGGATTGGTGTATTGGTATTAGCGGGGGTATTATTACGACATGTCAGCAGGTAGATCAGGAAAGTCTGCTTTTAGGAAATTCAAATCTTTAAACTGTTCCCTGCCCCAGCCGGGATTCGATCCTGGATCCATTAGGACTGCAGGCCGCCTCTCTACCGATTCAGCCACTGCCTGCCTTCCCCTTTACTACAGTCCTTCCAGTATATGCTGAGCATTTGGGCGTTGGCCTTTCCGGGGATTCCCCCACGCACGTTACTGCCAAATCAGGCCCAACACACATCACTCAGTCTTGTAATTATGTCAGCTATTCACTACTTCTAAATTAATTTGTATAAATTTACTTTCCGAATAAGGCTGTATAGAGTTATGAATGTATCTTTTTTTTTATAAAAGCAATGATTTTGTATAAATACAACAATACTTGGCAGCGTTGCTGTCTGACATTGCTTTCCTTCGAGCTTGGGGACAAGTGACACGGTCAGGGTTGACTGTGCTAATCCAAAGGTCAGAGAGAGAGAGAGAGAGAGAGAGAGGCTTCTCGAATTCGAATAATGCATCATACTGTATAGGCTTCTCAACACAAAATGTATTGCATTCCTTTTATTATGCAGAGAGAGAGAGAGAGAGAGAGAGAGAGAGAGAGAGAGAGAGAGAGAATCCGATAACTGACTCTGTAGAGAATTGACCCAGGAATCCGACAATTGACCCTGTACGAGGTTTGGCAGCGTCGCACTTGGGGGAACCCCTGGACAGGCCAACGCCCAAACGTTCACCATATACTGGAAGGACTGTAGTCATTCTCTTCTTCCCACTTCTATTCCATTCCTTGCCATATATCTTTACTCTGAATTAGTGCCTCATGGTCTTTGATACCTGCAACTAGGAATTCATTATCCTGTTCAGTTCACATAATGCCACTCGGGTGAGAGGGGATAGTCACCCTTACTGTAAATGTCATGACTGAAGAGACTAACTCTGGGCTTCTACACTCGTGTTTATGTAGGGACTGGGAGTGGATGACGAATGATAAATGAATGAATATACAGTAAAGGTATTTGAGCAAGTCTGAGGGTGGGAATAGGCATGAAAGGTCAAAAGGAAGGTGGATGGATGTGGTGCTTGAATGTATGAGAAAATGAGGTGTGGAAGCTGAGAAGCAAAAGAATCATCACAGGGTATAAATGGATGGATTACATTTATGGAGATGCACAAGACAAGGGTCATAACCTCCAAATTTTCTTTTTTCTTTTGTGAATTGCAGTTGATGGAATAGCTTTCTCATAAAGTGTTTTTGAAGTATGCTACATCTGTAGAGAAAACAATTAAAAACTGGTAGGATGGTTTTTACCTATGAGGTGGGATTAAAAAAGGAAAAGGTTTGAGAGATGAGTCAATGGTTGTGAGGCCTGGGCACACTGATGATAGTTATCTTACTTCAGTGTTTTCCCATCACATTTTTTAATCTTGCTTATCCTTTTTTTTTGGGGGGGGGGAATAATGTTAGAATGATGATGATTACTGTAGTGAAGTAGAAAAGAGTGATGACACCATTGATGTATGGCAATAAGGCCAGTTTCTGTGGGGTAAATATCTGGAGGATATTCATGAGATTAAGATTTGGTCGAAGGTTCTGGATGCCTGTGGTGACACACATTTTTGTATATGGTTGCATAGCATATTGTTCAGTGGTGATGTGATATTTTAATTCTATTCTATATAGTCCAGATAAGTTCTCCATAGTTTTGTTTTTAGTTTTAATGAGATGGTTTCCTGTAACCCAGGAAACCATTTACAGTGCTGGGTGGTAACCATATAACCAGATAATGAGGTGATGTGGAGGCCACAATGGTGACCCTGTTAACTGAACAGGGAGATGCAAACGCATGTCCATCCAGGAACCAAACCTTCGCACTCTTCCCTGTACCTTGTTGTAGCCAGACGCTGTCTTATAAAGAAGCATCGGTTCACTTCATGGGATGGCTCTGCAGGGGTAGTTGCTTGCCTGTGGTTGATGGATCTACTTGGCCAGACAGACTGGGATTACTCAGCATCAACAACAACTGTGATGAAGGTTGATGTTACATATACAGTTCACTAAAGCAGTAACAGTGACAAGATGGATCTTGAGCTGAACCACAGTTCAGAACAAATAATTGCTATGTAACTGTAAGATTTAAGATTCTTCTCTGGTTGATTAACTAAGCTGGGAAACACTGGTTTCTCTGGTGTAACTATCAGCTACAGCTTGCTTGTCACAAATCAGTGTAGTGAAGTACAGCTCACCTTTTTCAAGTGGAGAGGTTCAGTAATGAGCTGGCTATGATGATTATGATTCATTATGAATGACTGTCTCAGTTGTATTACCTTGAAAGAAGAGTCCACTTGGATGTTTGAGAGCTGCCTTGGAGATAGCCAGCCAGACTGCAGTGTCAGCTCCCTGAGCAGGTGTCCTCAGATTATCCTTCATCTGCACCATAACACATGAACTCTTATTCTTCCCTTAGGCTGAGTTTACTATGACCTCCAATTTGCAACTGGCAAGTTTTGAAATGTTTACGCTTGTTGTGCAATGTGTTTGGTACAATGCAGCCCTAAAGATTTACGGTATATGTCAAGGATTTTATCATTATATAGTACAGTACAGTACTTTTACTTCAATCTCATAAAGTTACATAGGCAGTACATTACAGGCAGAGTACACATTTCACTATGGTCATTGTTTTGATGTTATGAATACTGTATGCTTATGTACAATGCACAGTGTAAGTTGTTACCGTTTCGTAGAACTGAGGGAGGGAGGTGCGGACGGCATTGGTGTCGACCCAGCCAGGGTGCATGGAGGAGAAATGAATCTTGTCATACCTCTGGGCATACCACAGTGTCATTACCACCTGCAGCACCACATGGGTTTGGGGGTTCGCAGTGTTAGATTGGAAATGATACTGCAAAATATAATATGTACAGCTATTTAAATAACATCAAGACCTGAGTTTTGTTAAACTGTGTTGGCTATATGATTGTAGCTTTAAGTATGTGCACACCAGTCCTCACTAATAACACATGCATATACACACCTGTTGCCTCTTGTTCTGTGAATACACAAGCTTTCCCATGAAGGGTTCCATGTTAAGGTGCATGAGGTCATGAGGCTCAAGCCGCACATTCAGAAGGCCAGCTGAGCTCACAGTCACCACACGGGCATCCTCTGACCTGGGTGTTAACAAGGAGATTAGGTACAGAAGACTGATTATTGAAAGAACAGTTTACAGGCAGTCAAGGCAGTAAGTGATGGTGACTGCCATCCGCTAACTTGATGTAGTGCTGTCTACTTCTTCCTTCACGTGTATCATTCTGCCTCTTTGTCAGCCCTCCTCTCTTCCTAATTCTCCCTTTCCTCCTGTCACTTTTTATTACATGTTTCCACTTCAGGTGTCTCTACACTCAGTGACAAGCCTAATGGTATCCTGTAACCCAGGAAACTACTGTGCTGGGTGGTAACCATACAACAAGATAACATGATGGTATGAAACTGGCTATGGTGTCCCTGTTAACTGGATGGAGTGCTGCAAATGCAGTGTTCATGCTGGAACCAACCCCATGTCAAAAGGTATTGTCAGCTGCAAGAGCCCATCAGTTCAGTGTACGGGACTGTCCTGCAGGGGAATTGCTTGCCTGGAGTTGGTGGGTCTGCATGGCCGACAGACTGGGGTTAATTAACAACAACAACAACAACAACAGGCAGTCCATATACTTAATCAGAATGTATTTAAAAAAAACACAAATTTTTCCAAATATCTGGTACTTTTAATACTGTAAGTGGACACTATGAACTTTAATATACCAAGCTATCATTTATCTATCTGACTATAGTCAGCCACTTTAATCCCTATCTATCTATCTATTGCCAGATGCCTCAATCCCGCACGGGGTGGCCACAAACAAATCGCCTCCATGTCGCTCTGTCCCACGCCATTTCACTACCCCGCTCCCAACTCACACCCCCCTCTCTCATGTACCTCTCCACTCCATCCCTCCATTTCATCCTCGGCCCTCCCCTCCCTCTCACCCCCTCCACCTCACTCACATACACTCTCCTTGTCAGTCTTGCACTCTCCTTGTCAGTCTTGCACTCTCCATCCTCTCCACATGCCCAAACCACTTTAACGTGTTTCTCCTAACGCTTCCTATCATGTCCACAACCACACCACAACGCTCCTTCACTTCCTCATTTGTTAGTCTGTCTCTCCATGTGACTCCACATGCTCCTCTCAAATAACTCATTTCCACTGCTCTCACTCTTGACTTCTGTCCTTCCAACAGGGTCCAAGCTTCACTTCCATATGTTAGAGTTGGTATCACAATACTGTCATGCAACAACTTCTTCGCTTTCATGCTCACCTCCCTGTCTCTTATCACTGCTTTCAATGAACCAGCAACCTTCCTTCCCTGCTGCACCCTTTGAAGCACTTCACCCTTCCATCCTTACTCATCACACTACCCAACTACTTAAATGCACTCACATTCTCCATATCCCCTCCATCCAATCTCACTGTACATTCACTGGCTTCACTTCTCTCAAAGACCATCACTTTACTACATTCACCTTTAGATTCCGTTTCTTACACACTCTCCCAAACTTATCTACCAAGCTTTGCAGCTCCCCTTCGTCTTCACTCAACCACATGGTATCATCTGCAGACAACAGTACAGGGAGTTTCCAAACACTGTCCTCTCTCACTAGGGCCACTCCAACATCCACTGCCCGACCTTGTATCTCTTTTATAACCCCATCCATGTACAGATTGAACAACCATGGAGACATGACACATCCTTGTTTCAACCCAACCTTCAAATGGAAAGACTCACTCAGTTTGCCATCCACACGCACTGCAGCCTTAGCACCCTCATACATACTCTTCACTGCCTTCAACAACTGCCCATCCACTCCATATATTCTTAATACTTTCCACAATCCTTGTCTATCCACCCTGTCATATGCTTTCTCCAGATCCATGAAGGCTGCATACAACTTCTTTCCCCTCTCTAGAAACTTATCCACTAAGGATCTAAGAATGAATATCTGCTCTACACAACCTCTTCCCTTCCTAAAACCTCCCTGTTCTTCTCCAATTAATTTCTCTGTTATTTCCCTAACTCTTGTCAATAAGTATCCTACCATATACTTTTCCTATTACACTGAGAAGGCAAATGCCCCTATGATTACCACACACTGCTTTTTCCCCTTTTCCTTTGTACAGAGGAATAATTATACAGTACCTGACTTCCAATCCTCTGGGACTCTACCCTCCTCCCATGCCAATCTGCACAACTTCCACATCCATTCTATTACTATCTCTCCCCCATGCTTCAGCATTTCACCACACATCCAATCAATTCCTGAGGCTTTCCCCATTTTAACTTTTTTCATTGCTTCCACCACTTCCATCCTGCTGATTTCTTCCTCTCTTCTCACAATCCTCCCTCTTCCCGCCATTCCCCAGCCACTTATGCTTGCATTACTTTCATTCTCTATGTTCAACAGTTCATTAAAGTGTTCTCTCCATCTGTTTACTTTTTCTCCCTTCTCCACTAGTAATCTACCATTTTTATCTTTCACACCCCCACTGACTTCGTTGGCACCCTGTCTAGCTCTCTTTACCTCCTTCCAGAACATTTTCTTACTTTCCCTGCACTTTGCACTCAAATTCCTTCCAAATTCCTCATCCACTCTCTTCTTACTAATCTTTTCACCTCTCTCCTCCTCTCTACATATAACTCTCTCGTCCGTCTCTCAGCTTCTTTGACACCCCTTTTCCTCATCCACTCATTATATGCTTTCTTTTGTGCCACAGCCTCTCTCACTTCTTCAGTCCACCATGCTGTTCCCTGAACCCCCTTTCATCTTTTCTTTACCCCACACACCACCTCACATGCTCCATAGATTTCTTCTGTGAATATCTTGCACACACCTTCCACGTCCCCCATCTGCTCCACTCTATACTTACCCAATCGCTCCTCCACTTCCCTTTTATATTCAGCCTTTATTCCATCCTCTTGTAACTTTTCTACCCTCCTTGTAAGAAATACTTCCTCCTGTCCTTCCCTTCTTCTCTCCCTCCATCTTGTTTGGATTCTGATTCTGGCCACCACCAAGTGGTGGTCAGAAAGTCCACTCCCCCAACCTCTATAAACTCTTGCATCCATTACACATCTCATCCTTTCATCCACACACAAAACTAGTCCTAGAATAATCTCTTGAATTTTCTAAATAATCTTGCGGGACACTGTATAAAGCCACTTACGCTCATGAAACTGCCCATTTGTACTTTAAATATCTGGAATGAATAGCCTAGCCCTGGGTTTCTATGCTTCTGATGGAGCAATAAAGATGTACTAATGTGAAATGAAAAAGTTAATTATACCTCACTTACAGTATCTTGTTTGTCTGGCACTCACTTCTGTAGGAGAGGAATGAGGGTGGTGGTGATAATGTGGACAGCCAGAGTGTTGACAGCAAAGTTGACCTCCACCCCATCCTCATCCAGGCATTGCTCGTGCACCATGCAGCCAGCATTGTTGACTAGTACATGTAGTTTGTCATGCTGTGCTGCAAACTTTTCTACCCACAATATTACATCCCTTGGCCGGCTTAGGTCCACTATGTGCAAGTGTATCTTCTGTTGGGAATTAAGGTGGTTGGTTTTAGATTATGCTGGTATATGCTGTTCACTTTTACTTTACAGTAATTAAAACTGCCATCTCTCCACTTTGAATACTGAGCTATAACATGAGATAAACACTAGAATATGACACTAGTCACAAAGTTCCCTGGAAAAACAGAAATGTAAAGCCATAGCAATGTCTTTGTCTTCCAATGAGCTGCATTAAATATGCATACATAAATCATCAAATCCTGTGTTGTCCCATGAGAAATGTAGGAGCCCATTGCAAAAAAATTAAAATTGGGCCAAGTTAATGTGAATGAATTACTATATAGTTATAGGTGCTGTTGTTAAGCTGCTGATGAAGCAACTACATATCTTTACAAAATTACTAACAAAATTTACCATAATAATGTTCTGAAGTAAAAACAACAACAACAAAAAACAATACAGTAGTGCTCATACTGTACTGTACTGCAAACTCTCACCATACAATGCACTGTTCATGCTATTTACCTTAAAGTATAAATATGCCTGCAAAGATAATACACATCAAATGTGGACTGCTTTTATTCAGAAATCAGGAACAGGATGCTGCTAAGTTTTTTGAGGGTTCCAAGGTTCTGATATGTGCTATCATGTTTACAGTGTGGTATACTGGTACAGAATAAAAATACAGCACTCAACAGAACTGTAATATCAATTAAAGACTACATACTAGTAGGAGAAATAAATGATATCGATGAGAGAGAGAGAGAGAGAGAGAGAGAGAGAGAGAGAGAGAGAGAGAGAATATACTGTATATACTGTTGGAAAGTATGATATTTAGGGAAACTGTCAAGGCACATATTCTTTAACTATCTGTTCATGATAAAGAAACAAGACATAAAAGGTTTATATCAATATATTTATACAGTGCTCCCTCCTTTAATGCGGGGAATGCTGACTGGCCACATGCCGTATGGTATATTTTTCTGCAGTATACGTTCCATATGTTTCCATTATAAAGGGCTAACCTAGTCTGGATATATTCCAAAGTCATCCTTTTCACCCCAAATCCCACTCATATCCTCCAAAAAACACCCTTCTGACATTCACTCTGGTACTAATAAACAGGAAGTTATTGAAAATACATAAGAAAGGTTCCTAAACATTATTATAAAAAGTTTAGGTCACTAACCTGACTGACTCTGTTGGCCACACTTGCTGTCCCTGGTCCCCCCAGACTCCATTATCTGTAGTCACTGTTGAGATGTGGTTGGCTGGTCCCCTTCACTGTCGGAGTCAAATCCTTCAAAGTCCATGGAGGAAACGATGGACATAACCTCTTTGTCTGGTTCAGCACTGTCTTCTGAGCTTGAATCGTTGCCAGAGGATGGTTGTTGTGAAGTTTCCTGATGAACTCGAAAAAAGTCTGTGATCATCTTCTGTTGCCGAGCATTCACTCTCTCCCTAAACGTCTCTGTGTACTGCCTCACATCATTGCCCACTAATGCAGCAGTCTGCTCGGCTTGGTCCTTATCTGTGTCCTGGTTGGTACAATTTCACAATTTTTCTCAGTGTGCTCGATGCTATCTTTCCCAGTGGCCTTACTTCTGGCTCTCCCTGTTTTTCACTCTCTTTCTGCAGTTGGTCCAATAGTTCCTTAGCGTCCAGGGTGGGGTCTGAGGCAAGAAGCTCCTGTATGTCAGCAGCGCTGAGTTGTTCCATGCCAGCTACCGACTGAGAACCCCAACGCCCAATAACTCATCGCGGTATATCTGTTTGTGACCACGGTATATATTTTTTGGTCACACTCTTGGGTACCACATAAGTGCAAATCCGTGTTACTCGATACCACATTACAGGAGGGAGCACTGTGTGTATGTATGAAAATATATATATATATATATATATATATATATACACAC
>JAGKTI010002009.1:0-17899 GCA_018397915.1 Birgus latro
TATATATAGCCTGGTAAAGTTCTGTTCCAGCATACATACTTGATTTGCCAATTTCTCCCAATTTGTCACTGTTGCAACAAATCCATCCATCTATCCATCCCATTCTCCATGCCTGCATGCTTGCTTCCTTTCTTCCTTCATCTTCTCTCCTTCATTCCAACCTTCCTTCCTTCCCCTTCTCTCCTTCATTCCCTCTTTTTGTCCATTCATCTATCTATCCATCCATCCCTCCAGTCATTGACCTTACCAATTTTTTTTCTTCCCCCTCCCTCCTCGTCATATGTCAGAGTTTCTTTTCATTCTGCTTTCAGCCATCAGTTGTGGAGAAGCTGCTAGTGCTGGACATTTCACCCATTGGTACATCCAAAAGCATCTCCACGCTGCCACGCTTCCTGGAGATTATGCGGAGAGTGCAGGTGCCCTCAACTTTCAACATTCAGGAGGCTCGCTGGCACATTGATGAATTGCTCAAACCTGCTATACAGGTAGGGAGGAGTCACCTTGGCCCATACAAGGTAATATAACTTACAGATCTGTTAAAATTGCTATATATGCAGTGATGCAAAAGAAGATGGTGGCCTCGGCAGTGCCATAGGGATCCCAATCAACAACAGTGTGCAGGCTCTGTTTGTAATGTAGTGTGTAGTTGTAGTTGTTATGGTGATGTCATTTGCATTTGAGGTAATGTTTGTTGGTGGTTGGGGTGTGGGGATATCATGCATGCATGAGTTGAAGAGTGTGAGTGAGAGAATGGAGCCCAGTGGTACTCCACTGGGAAAGTTCCATGTTCATGATGGCTTGCCCTGGAATGTAACAAGTACATGTCTACCAGATAATGGTTGGCAAGCTAGTACTTGGTGTCGTTTGCCATGTTTGTGTCATATATCTTGGTGATTAGTTTGTATCAGGGAATAGCATCAAAGGCTTTATAATTTCTGTTGTGAGAAGTGTGCATTGTGCAGGTATCATGGAGTTGATGCCATCTGATGCTTGTTGTTGTTGTGTGAGATTAGTCAGATAGGTGTTTGTAGAGTGTAGTGCTGTGAATCATCATCATCATCATCATCATCATCATCATCATCATCCAACCCTTCTTTCCCACCCCAGGACGGAGTTAGGTAGGATCCACAGAACCAGAAAAAACCTTGTTAGAATGAGGTACTAACCAGAGTGCACAGTTGAATTAGCCACACTCCAGTTCATTCACTAGTCAAACCTTTGGAGTCCTGACACTACCTGATGGGTAAAAAGAAAAGACGTGCTGCTTGTACGAGGTTTGTTCAGAAAGTATTCAACCTGAGGCTTTAAAAAAGGCAATAGCTAACCTGTTGAGCTTGGATCCCCCTCAAAGTAGGGCCCTTCTGACTTGACACACATAGCCCATCATTCTTTCCACTGCCTAAAACATTTTTCAGTGTGTTTTTGGTATCTCCTGCAGGAGCTTTGTCACACTTATCATGATCTCTTCTCTTGTCTCAAATCGGGAACCTTTCAGCGGAGTTTTGAACTTGGGGAATAACCAAAAGTCGCATGGAGTCATGTCTGGTGAGTAGGGAGCCTGCCGTACCTGTGGGATGTTGTGCTTGGCCAAAAATTCCTGAATCAGTTGAGAAGAATGGGCAGGGACATTGTCATGGTGTAGCTTCCAACTTGCCATTTTCCAAAGGTCTGGTCTCTTCCGCCGAACTGTGTCACGAAGATAATGATTAACTTCGAGGTAGTAATGTTTGTTGACAGTCTGACCTTCTGGTGTGTATTCGTGATGTACAGCAGCACGGTAGTTGAAAAAAGCTGTCAAAACACAAGTGCATTTCACCATGCTGCAGACCTGTTGTGCCTTTTTAGGCCAAGGCGACCCTGCATGCTTCCACTGCGACGACTGTGCTCTGGTTTCTGAGTTGTACCCATACACCCAAGTCTCATCTCCAGCAATAACAATCTTCAGGAAGTCTGGATCACAATTTGCACGCTCCAGCATGTCTTGAACAATGTTCATCCAAGAGAAGAGATCATGACAAATATGACGAAGCACCTGCAGGAGTTACTGAAAACCGACCTTGAAAAATGTTTCAGGCAGTGGAAAGCACGCTGGGCTTCGTGTGTCAAGTCAGGAGGGGCCTACATTGAAGGGGTATTAGTGTTCTAGCTCAACAGGTTAGCTAGCTATTTATTTTTTTAGAGCCTAAGGTCGGATACTTTCTGAAAAGACCATGGGTGGAAAAAGATGAAAGAAGCAGGTTTCCTGCAGTGAACAATGATGTATCATAGGTATTATATGTTACTATAATCTTTTCATTATTGTGAGTGAAAAGTCATAAGTCCATGAATGCAAGGCCTGGGGAGGCTAGGTTTATGACTGAAGAGTTGAGAGGAAGGCTGGGACTGTAGTGCATTGGTGCTGTGATAAGGAGAAGTAGATTACGTGTTTGAACATGTGGAGAGGATTGAGGATGATAACTGGGTGCAGAAGGTGAGATGTCTGAACATCAGAGGTAGGGTTACAAGAAGCAGAGTGAAAAAGACCTGGAACAAGATTATAGAGTGTGACATCGGGGATAAGAGACTTAAAAGGGAAGCTGCCAGAGATCAAGCCAACTGGAGAGCTGCCATTAGGTGACCAGGCATGTTGGAGCCTTTCTAAATGATATGAATGACCAATACAAAAGTTGATGAAAGCCATAGGTAGTGTTGATTATGTTATTGAAGGTACAGTATGTAGATTGTACAGTGCTAATTTTGGATGATTAATGAAGATACCGTACATAAGCCATTTTTATTATTAATTCAGAAGTGCTTAACCAGACATTGAAAATTAGAGTAGTATTGTTAGATTTGGTTTTTATTTCATTGTGGTATATACTGGTGCCTGTAGAAATGAGTTCAACTTTGACTGCTATTACTCAAAACTGTTGTCCTGCACAGTCACCTGTCTTACCCAGGATGCCTTATATATGAGCTTTGTGAGTACAATATTGTTAATTCTTTTGTTTCTAATCCATCCATCCATCCATCATCCAATCCTATGTTGCCCCATGAAGAGCCTGTGGCTAGGCAAGTTGGTCCTGACGTTTAAGATGAGTGACCAGCCTCACTCATCCCTGAGAGGTATTATGTGAGCAGTAAACCCCAACCATCCCTTGGATATGAACCTGCACTGGCCCAATCTGATTGGAGTGCCATAATTACCCACCAAACCACCAGGTGTCATAATTTGGTTATATGGATACCACCCAGTGTAATCAATGGTTTCCTGGTGTACAGGAAACCAGTTGGCTTGTCACTCAGTGTAGAGTCACCCATAGGCAGAAGGAAGAGGAAAGAATGAAGGAAAGAAAGACAAGAGGGAGTGTAGAGTCACCCATATGCAGAAGAGAGAGGAAAGAATGAAGGAAAGAAAGACAGAAGAGGAAGGAAGGAAAGAAGAGAGGAAAGGGCCATCACCCAAGAGCAGCACTACATTGAGTGAGTGACTGGTGAGTGCCCCCACCTACCACATACTGCCATGATAATTATAATTGTAGGTGGGGTGCTCACCATCCACTCATTCAGTGTAGTGCTGCTCAGGTGCCTGTCTTTTCCCCCTTCCTCTTCTGTCTTTCTTTCCTTCATTCTTTCCCCTTCCCTCTGTCTCCAGGTGACTGTACATGGAGTGACAAGGCAAATGGTTCCCTGTACACCAGGATACCATTTACTAAGCTGGTTGGCAACCATATAAACAATTTATGGCACCTGGTGATTTAGTAGATAATTAAGGCACTCCAGTCAGATTAAGCTGGTGCAGGTTTATATTGAAGGGGTGGTTGGGGTTTATTGCTCATGTAATGCCACTCAGGGATGAGTGAGGCTAGTCACTCTCATCTTTGTCAGGACCATCTTGCCTAGCCCCGGGCTCCTACTCTCATGGGGCAACAGTGGATTAGATGATGGAAGGATAGATGGTATACAGTTTAATGCTACATACATATATTCACTGTCACCCTAATTGTCTGGACTGAGTAGCCTGGCATCTGGCCTCAGCGCTACTGATGATAAATAATTGTATTGGATGATTGATGGATGGATGGACTACTATATATATTTGCTTTGGTTATAAGGGCAGAGGTTGTAGAATGTCATGTGTTTTATCAGTTGGGGTTGCCAAATCCCCATCTAGTGATAACAAGAACAAAATAGAAGAGATATAATTTTCCTCTTAGGTTCATTGCCACTCCTAAGCTGAATTATCATCTGGTGGTGCCAAGAATAAGATGAATAGCCATAATATTGAAGGATTAGTACTGCACAGTACAATTTCAGGAACCCAGTATCCGCCAGTTCCTACTAACTAACCTGATCTGGGTTGACGGGGAATACCGGTGGAGGCTGAACATTGAGGGCATTGCCAGGAACTTTAACCCCCACATCTCCACTTTCCCTGCCACTCTCAACAGCCGCGTGTTTGAGGGTGATACTGCCTTTATTGGAGGGGCACTCTCTGATTATTTGAGGTTAGTCTTTTTTAATTTTAAAGAATTGTATCTTCTTTTTGAATTTGTCCAGTTTATTAAAGGCTGATGGTCATGTAGGTGAAGCAGCTCAGGGATATGAAGGAGTACATGGGGGATGTGCATATGGTGCAAGAAATAAGGATGAGGAAAGGATAATCGAGTTTGGGGAGACAATGAACATGACTGTGTGCAACACACATTTTCGGAAAAGAGAGAGTAGGTTGATTACATATGAGTCAGGGGGAAATAGTAGTCAGATAGACTATTTCCAGGTCAGGAGGCCTGATGGGAAGTTAGTGAAGGATGTTAAAGTTACAGGGAGTGAGGAGTATGTGGATCAACATTAGTTATTGATATGTGACATGGTGCTTAAGGAACAAGTGATGAGAAAGAGGACCTATGCACCTAGGAGGAAAATATGGAAGCTGAAAAACCAAGCAGTAAGGGAAGCCTTCTATAGGGAGATGAGGAGAGTGGTGGCTGAACAGGGAGACGTTGACAGAAATGCTAATGAACAGTACAGAGCCTGCAAGGGCAACCTTTTGAGAGTTACTGATTCAGTCTGTGGATGGACAAGAGGCCCACCAAGACATAAAGTAACTTGATGGTGGGATGAGGGTATAGAAGATGCAGTTAAGGAGAACAGAAAGCTTTTCTGGGAATGGATGAAGGGTGTTAAGAGAGGAATACTTGTAAGAGAGGAATACTTGGCTGCCAGGCGCAGAGCCAGAAAAGAGGTTTACAGGGCGAAGTCTGAGTCACAGAAACTTTTACTTGATAACCTAAATCGTGTGGAAAGGAAGAATGTAATATTTAAGATGGTAGATCAGATGAAGAGGGAGAATAGGGATTTCATAGGTGAGCAGTGTGTGTTGAATGATGAAGGAAGGGTAGTGGTGAACAGTAAGGATATTAAAGTTGGATGGAGAGAGCATTACAGCCGGTTGTTGAATGAGGAGTTTGACTGGGACAGGGAATGTTTGGAGCCTGCTGATCCAGTGTTTGGCCCTTGGCCTTTGATTGATGCTGCTACTGTGAGCAGGGCAATAGGCAGGATGCAGATAAGGAAGACAGCAGGTATGTCTAGGTTGACTGCTGAAATGTTAAAAGGAGTGAGGTTAGTCACTGAGTTATAAGATTGAGGTTAGTCACTGACCTGATAAATACGATTATGTATGAGTGTGGTGTCCCAGATGATTGCCTGAAGAGTGTAATTGTAATTGTGTACAAGGGGAAGGGTGATGCCCAGGAAAGAGGAAATTATAGAGGCATGAAACTTTTAGACCAGATAATGAAGTTAATGGAGAGAGTTCTGAAGGTATAATTAGAGAAGGAGTGAATATTGATGAAAGGCAGTTTGGGTTTATGCCAGGCAAATGGACCACTGATGTCATACTCATTGTTCGACAGCTTCAGGAAAAATATGTAGGAAAGAAATGGGAACCTTGCTTTTATTTTTGTTGATTTGGAGAAGGCCTTTTACAAAGGCCCTGGAGAGGTGGTGAAGTGGACAGTGAGAAAGCTTGGCATTGAAGAGTGCCTGATTAGGATGGTTATGGCCATGTATGTGGTGCTCACTCCTAGTAAGGGTGAATGGAGATTTTGAGTGATGAGTTTTCCATGAATGTTGATGTGCACCAGAGATCAGTTTTGAGCCCCTTGTTGTTTATCATGGTAATTTGAAGCCCTCTCACCTGACTTCAGAAATGGACTTTCATGGGAGATGTTGTATGCTGATGATTTGGTGTTGATTGCAGAGAATGAAAGGGAGGCAGAGGAAAGATTTAGAAAGTGGCAAGATGATATGGGGCACAAGGGCTTAAGAGTAAATGCAGATAAAACAAAAATGATGGTATCTAGGGTTGGTGGCGGTACTGTCAAAGAAGAGGGAGAGTGACCATGTGCGATTTACCACAAGGACATGGGAGGTAATTGACATACGGAAGTTAGGGGTGAAGGCTGCAGACGACCCGACAGCTGGTGCAGACAACACCAACCCCCCCAATCCCCCAAGGACTACCGGGGGTCCGCCACAGACACCGAGCGGCTCAGAACAGGAACGGCGTACCTGTATCCCTCCCCGATGCCCCTTTTACTTCCAGCCGACGTCCTGGGAAGGTAGCAGTCGCTGGCGCCTTGTCTCCGGCCGAAAATCCACTCGCCAAGTAAGGGGTGGAGTTTGCTATTGCAACTCCACACAACACCACAGTATTGGCCACAGTCATACCAGGCAAGGGGCAGAACCGGCCACAGTCTGTTCCCCAGTTGCATCCCTGTTGCAGGGCCGCAGCACAGACACATGTCGGTCAGGTAGGACAGGCCACCAGTCGTCCGACTGCTGTAGTCGTTCCCCCCAGAGTAGCGCCGCAGCATCGGCCACAAGCCGTGCTGGGTACGAGGCAGGATCGGCCATCATCCGTCCCTCTGCTACTGGTTCTCTTCGCTCCATGGTACAGGCCATTAGCCGCACCAGAGCTACAAACCCCCTGGACCACTCCGACAACGGCCACTAGCCGCCGCGTCAGGCCAGAGGTAGAGCAGGCCATAGTCCACTTCTCTTCCACAGGAGATCCTGCAGCTAGAGAGGACCCTTCCCCTGAGCCGTGGCAAGGTCTCACCCGAGGTCTTGGTTCCCTGCAACTCCACCAGTGCGAGTAGCAGCCGAGGCAGAGCCCTAGCAGACGTAGCAGCCGACGTCGGGCCCCGTCAACTACTCCACCAGCCCGAGGTTCCCGTGTGATGACCCTGACGGCGCCACCGCCCTCCAGCCATTGCTGCCCCAGGTTCCGGTATCCTGGGTCCTCAGCCACCCCGGGAGTTGCCTCGAACACCAGGGCGCGACGTATGTACCTGCTGGCGGGACCTCTCCGAGTCTCTCTCAGACTCGACATCGGGCCCGTCTCCTGGCTCTCTTCAGGCTGAGCCCATAGCCCCACGACTACGTGTGGGGCCCCGCCCAGGGCGTGTCACTCTGCCTGTCCTCCGGACAGAGGAATCAACCTGCGGCCCACCAGTGATAGTAAAACAGATGGACTTTACCAGTGTGTGTCTTCTAGACCCAGATCTATGTATGTGGTAGTTTGTACAACGTGAATGATTCTGTATAGTGTATTCTCATGGTAAAGTGACCAGGAGCCCAGAGTATAAGATTGGACGAGCCCACTAGTGATTCGGGTCTAGTGTATCTCCCAAGTGGAGTCCCATACCCCCCCCAGTGAATGAAACACCACAGTGACTTTTAGGACAATTATATTGTATCGATCGTGCCATCCCCTTGCTTATTAAAACTTCTCCCTTCCTAGTGCACAGGCACGCGAGTGAAACACCACAGTGACCAACAGAAGAAATTATATTATACCAATCGTGCCACCCCCTTATTTATTAACCCCTAAACTTCGGGGTTGCGGGAGGCGGTCCTGGCACTTCCCGCCAGTGGTAATTCACGCTCTGACTTACTTTTTCAAAATATTGGCGAAAACTAGCCTGAGTGATAAATATATCACTCAGGCTTCTCCTAAAATTTTTCACATATATTTATATCTTGACAGCCCCAGCTACTTAAAAAGAAAACAGAGGCACCCAACTGACGGCCCACGGCTCGAGCCATCACCACCGAGCATCACGAAAGTGATGGCCCGCAGTTTAGTGGTTAAAGACCTTCCCCCCCACCCCAGTGTATAGGCACGTTAGTTGTGATATGTCTAGCCACCTCCGAGTGTCTCACTAGAATACCGCAGTCCCCCCTCACAGTGTATCGTAGCACAGCAGGCTCCATTTGAGATAGACTTCCGGCCAGGTGAGTGTCTATTGACACCAGGTGTTAACGTAATTGTATCTTTACATCGGTGCCGTCCAGTGCTATATGAGTTTGGGAAATTATAGCAAGTGTATTCCTGTGTCTAGAATCGTAAGTGTAGTCTAAGTGCCGTAAGTGCTGGGTGTATATTACCATACTTTCCCTGAGCCGGTATAGAGACAGAATTCAGTTCAGTAAAACCTTGTGTTAACCTGTTTCCGGCCAAACCAGAATCTAGTATATCTATTGATGTAGCATTTGTCTCTGGGAAGATATTTGTAATACATGTGTGTAACAATTCACTGCCTTGTTTTTGTGTCCAGTCCTTTCCTTTGAATTGCCAACTCTGTCTTGAATAGGAACCTGCTGTAGCCTGCTCATTTGGAAGGACGAGTAACCGTCTCTCAAATATGTGGCAGAACAGTAATTTCATCGTGTGCAGTGTCTGTGATAAGTGGGTGCTTAAGAGATGTAATGGTATTAGAGGTAGACTGGATAAGTGGTGCTTAAGAGATGTAATGGTATTAGAGGTAGACTGCAAGATAATGCTGATTTCATGTATGCAGTGTGTCATGGAGAGCAGGTGGAGATTGTCTGGCATGAAAGGATTGACCTTGCTGATGAGTCTCTTGAGTGTGTGGAAGCGTTTTGTTATTTGGGAGACATGTTATGTGCTGGAGGTGGGGCTGGAGTGATGAGTGGTTGGAAGAAGTTCAGGGAGCTGTTGCCTTTCCTGAATTGATAGGGCTCTCCCTTTGTGATAAGGGATCTTTGTTTGCAGCATGTTTTAAGAGTGTAATGCTGTAGGTAGTGAGACATGGACAGTAAAGGAAGAGGATATTCGCAGGCTCAAACGTACAGAAATTATAATGACTAGGTGGCTGTGCAGTGCATCTCTGAGTGTGAGGCCTGGGGGGGCTAGGTTTATGATGGAAGAGTTAAGGGGAAGGATGGGACTGGAGTGTATTGGTGTTGTAAGGAAGAGAGGTAGTTTGAGATGGTTTGGCCAAGTGGAGAGCATAGGAATGATAATTGGGTGCAGAAAGTGAAAAGTGTCAATGTTAGGGGTAGGGTTGTGAGAGGTGGACCAAAAAAGACCTGGGACAGGGTCATTGAGTGTGACCTCAGGGATAAGGGACTGAATAGGGAAGCTGCCAGAGATCGAGTGGCATGGAGAGCCGCCATTAGGTGTCCAAGGCCAATGCACGCAAGCATGGTGGAGCCTTCAAAAATTAAAGGAAACAAAATTATTAAAGACAGATGTGTCCATTTACAGTTCTTTATTTGTTTCCCCTTTTAGCATCCAGGCTCCTGTGACTTACAAACAGATGATTAAAACCACTGGGTAGTAGCTAGAATGGAGTACTATAGAGATATGAACCATGAGACAGTAGGTCTGGCAATATATTGTTTTCCTTATTTGTCCTTTCAGTTAATTATTGTCACCCAACCACCAGGTAGTGGCTAGAATGGAGTACTTTAGTTTAATGAACCATGACAGGGTAGTTCTGGCAATATATTGTTATCCTTATTTGTCCTTTCAATTAATTATTGTCACCTATTTGAGGTGTATATTTGTTTACTTTGTTTATTTTTATAACCTTGTTTTGGTGGTGAGGTGCTTTCCAGTTATCTGAGGTGGGTGTGTCCAATGTACTTTTTTTTTCTCTCTCTCTTTTTTTTTTTACTTGCCTACTCATTTAACTATTTCTATCTGTTGCAGGTCTCTTTTCATCAGTTTAGTTATGTATCTATTCATGCTTGAGGTGGATGTATGAACTTATTGCTTATTATCTATCTATTGCCAGACGCCATAATCCCATAAGGGGTGGCCTTTTGACTTTGAGTTATTCGTTTTACAGGGAGGGGCACTAACCCTCCACCAACTCACTTACTGACACGTAGAGAGCACGTATGGTTTGGTTATATGGTTACCACCCAGCATTGTAAATGGTTTCTTGGCTTACAGGAAACCATTTGGCTTGTCACTCAATGTAAAGCCACCTGTAAAGGAAAGAAAAGCAATAAGAAGTGACAGGAAAGATGGGAGAAATAGGAAGAGAGGAGTGCAGGCACAGAAAAAAAAAATGATAAAGGCTAAGGAAGAAGTAGGCAGCACTACATCAAGTGAGTGGATGATGGTCGCCACCACCTACCACTATGCTTAGTATGTATTATTGTATTTGTCTGCCCTTTTAACTCTCGTGGTCTTGTTTCTCTTGTATATTATTCCAGCTGAGTGAGCCATGGGAGCCTGAGTGTTAATACTGCTACCATTAACCCTCTCGTGGTTAGGACAACCATAGTACAGTATATTTCTTTAGCTGATTCCAGATTGTAATGTTTAGGTGAGTGAGTCACAGGAGCCTGGGAGTGGTAACTCTTTAAGCTTGATGACTTTTTTTTTTTTTTTTTTTTTTTTTAAATTCCAGCTTCAACCAGACAGTGAGTATGAGTGACTTTTCAAGACATATTGTTGCTATGTCCTGGTCTGTCTGACCGAGCAAACACATCAACCACAAGTAAGCTGCCCTCTTCCTATGGCAAACATTGCTTTCCCAGGGTTAGTGCAGGGTCCTTCCACATGGTGAGGTGTAGGGAAAATGGAGGAGGCATAGCCCCCAGGAATTGAGCTGTGTACAGGAAATATGTATTAGTAGTTGTCTTAGCCTGGACATTGACTACTTGGTAAATGTGGTCTAGTTCTTCACCGTTTAGTGCTGTAAAAGGCAAGTTACCGAACCGTGGCCCCATGTCACTTCCCATGGTAGTGCCTCCCGGAATAATGAAAACCATACACCTACTACCATTTTGGAAGTCAAACAGGTATTACATCTTATTCAAGGGTAGCCCAGGAGTATGCAGAGCTGGATCATCCAACTTTCTTCAGCCAGATACCTGTGCATGTTCAATACTAGGGTGCTGTCCTTAGCTGAATGAAGATATTTGATGATAAGAAGAGTTTTATACAAATGACATCTTTGGGTTGCAGAGGTTAAAATTTTCTTTTTATCTAACTGCTGTGTTAAATATCTTTTCCTACTGCAGTATTTAAGATATGGAGGTCTGTGTGTGTATCGGTTTGTTCACACCTGACAAAACTAGGACAGTTCCTCACCTTAAATACCAAATACAGTAGTGGTTGTGTGAAAGTCATTGAGTCATAGTTTTAAGGTAGGAATGAATCTCCATGGTTGCTAGTCTAATCAACCCTCAAGTCCCTCAAGTCAGACCACATGGCTATCAGCTGAGCTTAAAATGGTTAGGGATCTTTATAAGGATAGAACAAATATGCTGTAGTCTGTTCAGTAATTATTTTATCCTTTCATTTCACTGGAGTCTTGGTGTTTATTTTTATTGATTTTTTTTCCTGGTACAGTATTTTGAGATGTTGAGGTGTGTCTGCTTATTTTGTTTTTAATTATTATTTGCCTTTAATTGTTTTGTATCATTTGAAATATTGAGGTGAGTATGTGTATCATTTTCTTCATTAGTTTGGTTATCTATATGCTGTATTTCCTCCTGTTATTTGAGGAGGATCTTGGTCTGTTGATTTATTTATTCAACCGCCCATTCATTTATTATACAGTTAGGTACGTGTTTCAGCTGTTTCATTCATTCATTCGTCGTTGTTGTTGTTGTCATCGTCAGTCATCATCATCTTCATCATTATCGTCATAATAATACCTGTACCCATTTTCACAAATATGAAGTTAGGTAGGATCCAGGAACAAGGAAATAGGGAGTTATGAGAGTGGGAGAACTGTGAACTGCACTGCCATTGAAATGGGCCACACAGCCATTCACACATCATTCAGTTTCACCTCAAAGGTCTACCTAGCTGCAACTGCAAATGTTTTTCTTTTTTTCTTGGGTTTTCTTTAAAGATGCATTTCACATATCTTTGACAGATAAAGTTATTTCATTAATTTTACGGTTTAAAAAAGTGTGCCACATCCATGTCCATTGCTACTCTGTAAGTACTTTACCCAGCCGACTCAGACCCCTGTTAATTCCTTAATCTAATTAGCTATCTCACTAACCATTTTTTTTTTTTTTTATACATGCCACTTGGGATTAACTGTCAGATAATTTTTCACTAATCCGTTCAGACTCAGAACAGACTTTGGATGTTATACAGGATAACTCTAGATAATTCTTTTTCATTGCAAGAAAAGCCCCTTGGGTTGAGAGGGTTAAAAACACAATACTGTAGGAGATTAGTACAGGTACTAGGGTCTATACACCTTGGAAGAGCTTAACTTTTTCTTTTTTTCTCCAGTAATACATGTTATGACAAACCCAGTCACCCTTTATTTCAAAATTTAATTGATTGCTTACCAGTGTATGAAGGTACTCCAACTTAATTGGGCATATACAATTTTGCTTCTGAGGGATGGTTGGGCTTACTTGCTTACATAATATTGCCCAAAAGAGAATGACTGATCATCTTTGCCTTCAATGTTTAGACTAAGTAACATAGTCCTGGGCCAGTATGCTTCTTATAAGAAAGGGCTGTAAAGTATTGGATGATAGATAAATTGGTTAGCGTACTGTGCTGTGTTTCCAGGGCTGAGGATGAGGACCGTATTCTGGACATCTTCCCACAGGCCAGCTTCCACTTCTTGGATGGTGCTGGCCACTGGCTTCATGCAGACAAGCCACAGGAGTTCTTAAGACTAGTGGTTCCTCTGATAGGACCATAGTTATATAGTGCAATAAATGAATAAGAGGTATATTCAGTAAACAGTATGATCATAGTAAAATCCGTAGAAAAGTACTATAGTATGACAGATGGATGAATAGTAATAAAATGTTTTCATGAGATTAGTTTTTCTTGATTTTGACCCATAGGTGAAGTGATTCTTGATAGAGGAATAAAAAGATATTTGGATACAGTATAGGTAAAATTCGAACATTACTGTAGTAAGGACAGTTAGAGAGACAATGATATAAACCAACTGCTCATTTGAATGTTGATGCATTCATAGAAAATACAGTACCATTTTCAGTTAATATTGCTCCAAGGGAAGGTAGTGTTTCAGTATTAAAATAATCTCTTCAAATTATAATAAAGTTATGTTAATAATAGCAATTGAGGCACAGATTATTTAATTTTTATGGCAAAGTATTTCCATGCTTATACACTTAATAACAAAAAACATAAATTATTATACAGTAGTACTGTATGATTATAAAATGGTTTATTGAAAATTTGTAGTAAAGTCATTTGTTTCAAGTTAGATCCTTCGCTGTTCATAATGACTACTCCATGTGGATCATATGACGTGCTGTTTCTTGCTGTTTACAATACTCATACTGTACCAGTAACTTTGTTGTGAAAGTATGGTTTACTGAATGTCAGTACTGCATGTTAAGTGAAGAAATTTTTGTAGGAATATTAGCAGAGATGGACAGTAACCTAAGGCTGATACAGTGTTATAATTTTTTAGCACATGGCCCATAATGAACTGAATGAGTTTACAGGAAAGCCTTTTTTTTTTTTTTTTAAGCTAAGGGGAAAAAAAAGAAAGATGTCTATGAAATTTTCATTCTTGCTTATAAGACCACATTTGTCTGAGAAAAGGTCCAGCAGACAAAAGATTTTGACATCACTGTGAGGGGTCTTTCTGTTGTTGAGTGAAATAATCTGACTGTTGCAAGAATGAAGTATAAAAGCAGTCATCATAATGAAAGTGTTATTGTAAACTATATGTACTTGTGTCCAGTAGAACTGCAAAGTGATCTGTTGAAACTTGATCCTTTCAGCATGATTATGAGAGTTGCTGCCAAGGTCTGTCTGTCGCTGAAAGAAATAATCTGATTGTAGCAAGAATGAAGTGTAAAAGCAGTCATCATAGTGAAAGTGTTATTGTAAACTACCTATACTTGTGTCCATTAGAACTGCACTGTGATTTCTTGTAACATCCTTTCAGCATGATAATGACTTATATAGATAGATAGATAGCTGCCAGATGATTTTATTCAGCATAGGAGACTGAACTGGAGGAGTTAGTCTTCATTACTCCTGTCTCAAATAAGGTAAGGAGCTAACTCCATGGTAACATGTGGTATATGGTTGTAGTAATGATAAGGGAATTAATATTGTGATGGTTAGGAAGGATTTTATATAGAAAATCCCTGCCAGTATAATCAAAGGAGGTCATTGCTTAGTCAGTTGGTGATTGTGTTCATTGTGCTCAGGGCTGAGTGTTCAAGTGTGCTCTGAGACACCTGGCTGTTTAGTGCACACTAGTATTGCATTGCATATTTTTCATATGTATTTTATCAGCTTACCTATCTCTTAGCATTAACCACAGTGCAAGGGATCTAATAATGTTCACTATTACTTTTTTTTTTTTAATCATCCTTAACCCCTAAACCGCGGGGTTGTGGGAGGTGGTCCTGGCATTTCCCGCTGGTGGTAATTCGCGCTCTGACTTACTTTTTTAAAATATTGGCCAAAACTAGGCTGAGTGATATAAATATCACTCAGGCCTCCCCTAAAATTTTCCATATATATTTATATCTTGAAAGGCCTGGCTACTTAAAAAGAAAACAGAGGCACCCAACTGATGGCCCACGGCTCGAGCCATCGCCACCAAGCGTCACGAAAGTGACAGCCCGCGGTTAAGTGGTTAATCAAGTCTTTTGTTCTTTTTACTGGAAGTTTTTATGGTCTGGTGGTATTGTTATGAACAAACATAAGTGATTGAAGTTAACTAAGTTGTTATAGCTTCTTTCACTCTAATGAATGATATTTTTATGTTATATTTATGTATTGTATTTCTGTACTGAAGTGATAAGTTGTGATGATCTCATGCTCATTGAATATTTATAATTATTAAAGATGTTGCATAGCAGTATAAGAGTGATTGTTTTATGGTTTATTTATTTATACCTGCAAGTTTAATACAGGTATAAGCAGTTACATATGATCTGTTATGTAGATATAGTTCCGATAATGTAAACTGTACTTGTGTTAACTATGTGATTATTTAACTGTTGTAAATATTTTAAATCATGTAAATAGTGATCTTAATCTCAGGGACATAATTGTAATATTCTGTCTATCTGTCTGTCTATCTATCTATTGCCAGACGCCTTAATCCCGTAAGGGGTAGCCACAAACAAATTGCCTCCATGTTGCTCTGTCCCCCGCCATTTCACTGCCCTGCTTCCAGCTCACACCCCCCTCTCTCATATACCTCTCCACTCCATCTCTCCATCTCATCCTTGGCCTCCCCCTCCCTCTCCCCCCCTCCACCTCACTCACACACTCCTTTGTTGGTCTCTCACTCTCCATCCTCTCCACGTGGCCAAACCACCTTAATGTGTTTCTCCTAACGCATCCTATCACATCCACATCCACACCTCAACATTCTTTCACGTCCTCATTTGTCAGTCTGTCTCTCCCTGTAACTCCACATGCTCCTCTCAAATAACTAATTTCCACTGCTCTCACTCTTGACTTCTGTCCCTTCAGCAAGGTCCAAGCTTCACCTCCATACGTTAGAGTAGGTATTACAATACAGTACTGTCATGTAGTAGCTTTTTCACTTCCATGCTCACTTCCCTGTTTCTTAATATTGCTTTCAAGAAACCAGCAACCTTTCTTCTCTGCTGCACCCTTTCAAGCACTTTACCCTCTAAACTTCCATCCTTACTCATCACACTACCCAAGTACTTAAATGCACTCACATTCTCCATATCCTCCCCATCCAATCTCACTGTACATTCACTGACTTCGCTTCTTTCAAAGACCATCACTTTACTCTTCCCTACATTCACCTTTAGATTCCATTTCTTACACACTCTCCCAAACTCATCTACCAAGCCTTGCGGCTCTCCTTTGCCTTCACTTAACAACACAGAATCTTTTGCAAACAACAGCACAGGGAGTTTCCACACACTGCCCTCTCTCACCAGGGCCACTCCAGCATCCACTGCTCGACCTTGTATCTCTTTTATAACTCCATCCATATTCAGATTGAACAACCATGGAGGCATGACACATCCTTGTTTCAATCCAACCTTCAAATAGAAAAACTCACTCAGTTCACCATCCACACACATTGCAGCCTTAGCACCTTCATACATACTCTTCACGGCCTTCAACAACTTCCCATCTTTTCCATATATTCTTGATACTTTCCACAATCCTTGTCTATCCACCCTGTCATATGCTTTCTCCAAATCCATGAAGGCTGCATTCAACTTCTTTCCCTTCTCTAGAAATTTTTCCACTAAAGATCTAATCTAAGAATGAATATCTGATCTACACAACCTCTTCCCATCCTAAAATTGTAATATTAAAGATGTAAATTGGTTGAAATAAAACATTTGTCATACTTTACAGAGCTGACACAGACTGAAGTGGAGTGTTATGTCAGATTTCCCCAGATTTTGTTACCCTCAGTTTGTATGCAAAACCATTAGCTTCAGTATAGAGTTCCTTGTTGTTGTGGTTCCTGGCTTATGGTCTCAGTCTTATCAGGACATGAACCTGGGAGACTGTAGGCTGAAGTTGCCATTATCCTGCTGTGCACCATCCTCTTCTTAGGGGATAAGGAAGGCGTTGAGGGACTCTGACTGGGCAGCAGAGCTGCGTGTCACTGCGTGAAAGCCTCCCTCTCTAGCATTACTATGCCTAAAATTGTCACAATACTCTGTATTGTACTCTGGTCATATGGGAAGATTTTACTGAATTCTCCTATGGATGCAAGTGTCTGTTTTCTGTACTATCATATACTAATATTCCTCTTTCCAGTAAATATACATACATGCAGCTAAAAGTCATACCTGCATGTGTGTGTGTGTGTGTGTGTTTTTTTTTTCCACCGGGTTGGTCAGGATCACATGATGGTTGTGATCACCAGCTTTTTACTGTCCCAGAAGAAAGCTGAGAACTCATACAGTCTGATCTAAGGGCAAAGCCATGACTTCACATATGCACACACCCATCCCCTTGCTCAAGGGGGACAGTACCCACCCGCTTCGTTCGTGAAACTTTTTGCATCCTGAGCAAGGTGTGAACCCCTGTCTTAGCAGATGCCAGGCAAGAGCATTACTACTGAGCTGGCAAGGGAGAGTGTGTGTGTGTGTGCACTAAAAGTCATACTTTTGTTTGTATATACACACACATTCTGTATACAGTAGGCTTTTGATATAAAGAACCCTCTTTTTACAAATTTCGGTTTTAATGATCACCTTGAGCTGGACTAATATTATGTTTATTTAACGAAATTTTGTTTGGTAAAAGAATGGATGCATGGGGAAAACCGACCAATGTGGCATTCACACACATACACTCCTCCACATCCCCCAGAATGCTGCATCAGTCTCTGGGTGACGAGCATCGTGAGAGGAGCCATAAATAGAGCATTTATTGAGAAAAAGAGCCATTTAGACCTAGCTATATGTTATTGTGTATGACTGTACGGCTGAATGACGTTCTATACAATATTTAACAATCTTTGTTCGGTAAATGCCATGACACCTGGGAAATTAACGAACAGCATCGTGTTTGGCTTTAACTACTTAACCACGGGCCGTCACTTTCGTGATGCTCGATGGCGATGGCTCGAGCCGTGGGCCGTCAGTTGTGTGCCTCTTT
>JAGKTI010002009.1:32573-43392 GCA_018397915.1 Birgus latro
TATACTGTTACGAAGGGGGATTTGCCAGTTAGGAAGTCGAGAAGCTTCTCACTGATTCTAGACGTTTTCCGTGGGCTGGTTTCGGTACGAGTCAGAGTTGCCAGTTTGCCTGCTGTTAGTGAGCGTAGTTATTTCGTAAGTTATGCATTAATTTTTATGCTCTTTTTCTCTATAATGTTTTCTTTACGTGATTGTTCGTTAAACTATGTAATTCAATTTAAGTTTGGTAATTGATTTAGAGTGTTATGTAATGTAAGAAAACTGGCATATTTTGGTTTTCTCTTAGTTGGCAACTGTTAACTGTCGCACCGTCGAGTTCGTGCAAGAAGATTCTTGAATAATGTAAGTTTATATAAGGATGAGGGATGAGACAATATTAGGTTTAGTCGGGCCTCAGTCAGTTTGAGTGAAGTTTTGTAGGGTGTCGGTGCAGTGTCAGTGAAGTTTGTATATTCTCGATACTTGTGAAAACAGTGAAGTGTAATAACAGTGAAGTGTTGTCAAGCATTAAGTGTAGTTGGGCATTAAGTGGAACTGCAGTAAGTACAGTTTGTATACGTCCAGTGCTTGTGAGAATAGTGAAATGAAGCTGGAAAGCATTAAGTGGAACTATGTGGAAAATAAAGACAGTGAACCTTAAGAAGCCAGTGTTTATCTTCGCCTCAGCTGATCTTGTGTACTGTACACCTAAGACTGACCATAGGAAGAACAACTCACTGGACAACGTCCTTCCTATACTGAACTACTGCCGTTGGAGCCCGTGGCAGTGTGGGGACTAGGACGCGACAATACATTTTAGAACAAATGCAAATTCCTACCTAGAAAATACCTCCAGAACTTAATTCATGTCCACCTTCGTAATATAAGTAAGAATGCAAGAAGGAAGCGTTATGCTTAAGTTGGTGTCACTAACTTTGTTGGGAGTGAACAAACGACTAAGAGGTGAGAATGATACGTAACAGGTTGTTGTACTGGCACCAAAGGTTGGTGCACAAGCTAATAGCTGGAAAACCACTGGAAACTCTCCTCATGGGGTACAGTAGGAGGCACAAGTCGCTGATGCACTTATGTGTTTCCTCATCAAAGTTATTTAGCAAGATTTTTTTTTTTTGTGTGTGATCAAACACTCACTCTGAAGAAAATTCGAATCAGTTTTAACTTTCATGAGTTCAGCCAAAAGTTTCACAGCTTCAGAATGTAGAAAATTGGTACTCTAAGGCCACAAACTCATTATAATATGGATAATAAAACTTTGTGGTTACGTTCACCAAATCGTGCATGTAACTCACCAAGACAACTGTCAAGGATACCAGAAAGAATCCGCTTCTACACTTCCGATCCATGGTGTCTATTGTCTTCAGACTATCCATTTTTTTTTTTTTTTTTACATCATTATGGAGTCCTTCAAGTGAGAAGCCACTCTACAGCATTGTTTTGGTGCTGGCGGAGCTCCGTTATCCCACTCCTCTTCATTCATTTTGGCGCCGATTGAAATGTTTCATGTCCTTTATCTCGTAGATCCTGGATGATACCCGAAATAATGCTGATAGACGAAGCAGTGTGTGGCAGCTTCTCGTGAATGCAACTCATGGTCAGCTGGCTAGAAAATCGGAACCACCTTCTGGACCGAGTGAGCAATAAGCATGAAACTTTACTTATGGTCATGTTTAATAAGAATGCAGCGTCAGTGCATGTATCTGAATCTGACACGAGGTTATTACGTGTCTCCAAAACGTCTGTCAGGTGTTGGTGATTTTTAAAACTTCTCACGTCCCTGTGGTAAGTTTGATTATTCTTGTCGATATTATTATTATCATAACACATTTTAAAATTGTGATATTTCAAAGACTAATTTGTCGTAGAGCCCTCAGATTTGGTCAACAGTCGGACAGCTGTCAACTTCTTTTCGTCAAATATGATGGCAGTCCATTAACAGATATCCGGATATTTTCTGGAACACAGAAAAGTGAGTCAGCCACACTATTTCAAGAACCGCTTAAGCTAGGAAGCTGAAATTTTGCTACAACCTTAAGGTGGACGGAGTGCGGAACAGAGCATGTTTCCAATTGGTTGATTACTGTCTGAGATCGCCTTGGATAAAAAAAAAAATAAAAAAAAAAAAAGGACTTCTGGATATTCCAGATGTCACCTAATTTTTTCATGAGGGATTAAAGCTAGAGCTGTAATGGGGTCTATAAAAGCCCGCATTGCTTTGATGCAAAATTGGGGATCCTTTCTTTGGCTTAGTGGTAGTCTGTGTGCCTATGAAGTGTGTGGGCCTGAGATCGAATCCCAGCTAGGACAGGATGATTAATTTGTCAAGTTTCATTTCGGTTATTACATTGGTGTCAGGGGTGGGACGTGAGGCAAGTCTTGGAGGGCAATGACGTTGTTGGTTAGCTGACAGCATCCTGGTCCTTACATCCCGGGGGTGAGTTGTCTGGTGTGGTCCGCAGCGCCCCCGATAGTGGCATCCGATGCTACGCTACCGTGTGTTCGAAACTGACCAAATTAATCACCAAGGGGAGAAAAGAGTGATGTAAGGGGGTCTATAAAAGCCCGTGTTGCTTAGAGGGCGGGATCCTCTCTTTGGTTCAGTAGTAACGTGCGCGCCTATGAAGATCGAGTCTTGGGTAGGACAATGTGATTAATTTGTTGTTTCATTTTAGGTTATAAAGAACTACCAAACTTTTTATAGACCGATGACCTAAGGTGACTTGCACAAGATCAGTGACTTTGACCTCAAGGTCTCTTTCTAGCTCGGCTTCTAGTAGGCAATGGCTGTGGGAAGTTGTAAAAAATTTCAACATCCCGGGGACGTCCTTTGCTTTATTGCATTGCTACCACCTGACAATTTTAGCTTTGGGGTGACCTTTTATAGGGGAGAATTTTGATGGAAGCTAGGGCCTCCATACCTTAACATCCACAAGAACGGACGCGTTACGAAACAGTGTGGGGGGGGAGCGATAAGCCAGTAAACAATTTATTTGGGAGTGTATTAATGTGAATGCATTTTTAAGTACTTGGGCAGTGTGATGAGTAAGGATGAAAGTTTAGAGAATGAAGTGTTTGAAAAGGTTCAAGAGGGAAAAAAAAAAGTTGCTGGTTCAGTGAAAGCAGTGAAAAGAAATTGGGAAGTGCATGAGCATGGAAGTACAAAAAAGTCGCTGCAAGATAGTTCTGTGAACCCCACTCAAACGTATGAAAGCAAAGCTTGGACCTTGTTGAAAGGACACAAGTCATGAGGGAGAGCAATGGAAATGAGTTATTTGAGAGGAGCATATGGAGTTCCATGGAGAGACAGGCTGACAAGAGGAAGTGAAAAAGCGTTGTGGTGTGGAAGTGGATGTGATAGAAAGCGTTAGGAGAAATACACTGGGGTGGTTTGGCCATGTGGAGGGAGTGGAGAGTGAGAGACTAACGGGGAGAGTGTGTGAATGAGGGGGAGAGGGAGACCGAGGATGAGATGGAAGGATGGAGTAGAGAAGTATATTAAATGGGGGGGGTGTAAGTTGGGGGTAGGGCAGCGAAATGGGGTCACATGGAGGTGATTTGTTTGTGGCCACCTCTTAGGATTAACGCGTCTGGCTATAGATAGATAGGTAGATAAATAGATAATATAAATGTTGGGTTGTTTAGTTCAGGGTATATGATAGTGCTGTGGCCTCTATCAGTGCCCTAATTATTCAAATGTTACTTCGATAGAGGCATGGGTGATAGCGCTGGTCCAAGATAAAGCCTCAACCTTTCAGTGTGGTATAATAGTCCAGAATCACCAACATGTACTATAAATGTCAGTCTTATCCTCTTTAGATATAGTAAATATACTATTTTTTAATTATTTACTCCAGTATGAATTTCGCATGGATGACTCAGTGGAAATGTAAAAATGGTAAAATCCCGGACAATTTTATATATTCAAAATTGATCCCGAACGGAGAGAAAAGGAATAAAAAGGACATTTCAGGGAAAATACGACTCCCATGGAGGCTGGTTCTAACCCCGTCACTGAGAGAGGATTTCCCAAAGTTAAATATAATCATCTAAAGGCAGCAAGAGTGTAATAGGCTAAACAATACGTCTTCGATTCAGTGGGATAACCAGAATGGATAGAGAGAGGGAGGGAAGACAGGAGAATGGAGGAAGGTTAAGCAGACAAGAAAAGAGGGAGGGATGAGGACAGAAAAGGAGAAGGAGGGAATGGAAGGGAAGAGAGGTTGAGCCATGGATAATCATGACTCTGGAAAGAGGGAGAAGAGGCAAGAAGGAGAGGGAAGGAGGAAAGTAGGAGAGAGTATGGAGATGATGAATTCTCCCGTTATTCTCTCTCTCTCTCTCTCTCTCTCTCTCTCTCTCTCTCTCCACTGAAAAATAAAATAAATAAAACCAGTGAAAATGAAACTGTATATTAAAAGGCTGACAACGAAGATGAAAGTGTCAAATATGATGGAAATGGAAATGAAACTGAATATAATGAAAGTGGTGAATAAGATGAATATGAAAACGAAGGTGAAGAAATTGATGAAAAATGTGATGGAAATAATGAAGACGAAATTGACGAAATAATGAAAATGGTGATAAAAGTGATGAAAGTGAGGACAAAATAGATGAAAATTACTATGAAAATAAATAAAATGGTTATGAAGGCTTGTGAATTTGCATGGCCCCTGTGTTACACCTCCACCAGTCACGGTCACCAGTCGACACTCCCTTGGTACTGTTACTCTCTCTCTCTCTCTCTCTCTCTCTCTCTCTCTCCAACTGGCTTATCTAACTCCAATCCCCACCCCTCCCTACCCACGCACCCGTCGTCAGTGCTTCTCCATCCCTCTCCTCATGCGGGAGGTGTGGATGCTAGCGGCTGTCTCGTGGGCGTGGCTGGGCGGCCAGGGGGGCAATATCAAGCCCACGGCAGCTTTGGTCACGCCCAAAGGAAGTATAATCACGCCTAAAATCACAACCATTGGAGCTGGAATTATCTCCAAGATAGCTGAGTTAACGCCCCCAAAAATCGTGCCTCAAGAAGCTAAAATCAAGCCCGTGCGGGGGCAAATTACGGCCAAGACACCTAAAATCACGCGCAAGATACTTAGAAACACGTCTAGGATTTCCAGCTCAGAGGTAGAAGTGCAAGAGGTTTTGCAAACAGACTTGAATAATTTATTTAAACAATACGAAGAATTTTGGGCCGAACCCTTCAAAGCTAATTCAGTAACCGAAACCTCCAAAGCAGATTCAAGAAAGGAAGCCTCCATAGAATCTCTAAGAACTAGAAACTCTAAAACAGACTCAACTCACGGCATCACGAAATCGAATCCAAAAGTCAAATACAACAAAATTTCTAGAACCCCAGAAGAGAACCCGAGAACCGAATCACCGAAAACTAACCAAGCTCGCATAGCCTTAATCTCGAATCCAAAAATCGACCCCACCAAAACTTACAAAACCTCCAGGGTGAAGCCAGGCACCGAACCCTGCCACCCCCTCGCCAGGAGCCGAAGATGGTCGCCCATGAACCTGTACCTGCACAAGAAGACCCCAAAGCGATGTATGGGTGGGGATTCGGTAGCGGTTCTCTCGGGTGGCAACGCTCTCAGCTACATCACCTTCCTCCTCACGCTGTGCACTATGGTTCTCAACGTCAACAACAACATCAACAACAATAACAACAATAATAATAACAATAATAATAACGACGTGGATAATAACAACGTAAACACTAACTTGAACTCTAACAATGCTAATCAGGTGAGCTGGTATTGACTGGGCCTGGGTTTGAATGTCAGCAACTATATCATGTACGGCAAGATTAATATAACAACAATAATAACATGATTACCTGGTCACCCCAGCAAGGACCAGAGCATCCAACATGTGGCTTCCCTGAGATTAGATAATATGTACTGTATGTATGTATGTATAAACTTTGTGTGTGTGTGTGTGTGTGTGTGTGTGTGTGTGTGTGTGTTAGAGTTAAATATATGATTAGATATCATACATAAATTTGTCTGTCTTAACCACTCGCCCGCCGCTATCGTTGCATTGTATAACTGTTAAAATACCTTTGGAGGGCTACTAGGCTGTATAATATTTTACTACTGTATTTCTATATCTGTCTGTTTTCTATCTGTCTACCTAACTGTAAAGAATTTCGTGCATCCCGTACATACTTATGGATTTTCTGATCATGTGGCCCGTTACTGAAAAGAACTTGGACAGCTTTATTCCGGCTACTGCATTCCTGAACGTCAGGAGTAATATCTGCAGCAGCAATAACAACAGCGTGGACAACGGCAATGCTAACGTCGGTTTGATGTTGATTAACTGGCTAACCTAAGTGCCTTTGGCCTTTAGGTGCCTCGGTGGACAGGTGGTAAAATCTCCGGCCGGAGGCTTCCATGTATGAACGCACTGTGGTTCATATTCAGCTGACTGAAGATTATCATCATTTAAACACTTCCAGGGACGTAGGGTGATATCACTCCTACGGTTTTAATAAACTGGATTTTGGTTACCTACCCTCAGGGCCTCCTGGGCTCGAAAGGGGTAACATGGACTTGGTTATTAATGTTTACTGTTTGTGATATTAATGGTTATTTAAATCTTGACGCATGGTGGCCAGGTGGTAAAGAATGGACTGCCGTTGGTACGATCACAGGGTTCATCCCGGCTGAGGTAGAAACAGTTTGAAAATCTGAGTTTCTTTCTCTCTCTCTCTCATTCTTTTTATTCTTTACATTTGTGTCCCACCGAGGCCTTTTCTTTTTCTTCTTTCCACTCACCCACAGATCAACATCATGCCCCCTGGTCGAAGAAGAAGGAGAGTGGGATGGGGAGAGAGGAGGAAGAGAGGAAGTAAGAGAAAAGGAGTGGGGGAAGATTCCAAGCTGTTCCTCAGTCACTGCCCACTGTCACATTCATCTAAGTAAGTCAAGAGAATATTTATTATTGTTATTTTTCTCCTGTTTTCGAGGCGCATGTATCCATCACTCCAACACGAAGCCTTCACCCTGGCAGGGGATCAGGTATCCATAATAAACGTGAAAGTCCAAATTAACACTCAGGCTGTTTTGACACACCCTCAACTGAATTAAATCGTCTGGTGTGAACCAAAAGACGAAACATACAATAAATAAAAACAGAGTTGATGTGACCATGAGAGGGCTGATGGAGTGAGTATGAACAGTCAAGCTCTTATTGAGTTACCCCTAAACTGAGTAAAATCGTGTGGTGTTAGCCAAATAGCAGAGTTGACGTAACAGTGGGAGGGCCGGAGGGTTGATGCCTGACAGTGACGGGTGCAATGAGGAGCCGCCACAGACCATTAAACCAACACCTTAGCACCAAAGGGATACGTACCCGTCCTTCATGGAAGAGAGAGAGAGAGAAACCGACACAGATGGACTGATGGAGGCAAATACATATACTGTATGAATACTGATAGACAGCCTGTCATGTAGATAGACAGATAAAAGAGATAATACCAAAATGTATAGGGTGATAATGTGGACAGAAAAGTGATATGTATTTAATGCACACACAGAAAAGCACTTCTCGGTTAGTGAAATATGGGCTGTTTGACATATAATATGAAAGTACTAAAACATTAATGTAATGTGCAACACTGTATTGACAGGAGTGGAGCACTGACAGTCCAGGGGGTGATGGAGACAATGCTGGCAGTTAGTGCTGACACTCTCGTCTTCTCTCGCTGACAACAAAAACAACTACGTTGGCGACAACTGAAACATGACATCAGCATCGACATAAACAACGGTAACAAAAAACTAAAATAGCAGAAGCAGCAGCAACAACAACAACAACAACAGGAAAAACAATATCAGTAGCAGAAGCATCAGTAGCAGTAGCTGCTGCTCGTGAAGGAACGAAATACTCAAAGGATGCACAATTGTACTTTCGCGAGAAAATGAAACAAATGGGACAGTCTCAAGATCTATTCATTATAAAATAAGACACATTTCGGTTGAAAGGCGGAAAATCGTTGGAGGGAGACTGGAAATACTGATGAGGATTTCAAAAACTGGCCATTTGTGTGGCCGATTTTGATAGCAGTATATAAATTCTGCTTAAAAGATCTGACAAGCGGGATGAAAATGTACAGACAGATGGGTGCTGCATACCCGTCTCGATATTGAAGGTACGCAGACAGCATGACAAGCCTGGATTCACACATCACTTCCCTATCGAAACTTACTTGTGCATGAAAGAAAGGAGAGTGAAGAACCGTACCATGTCTCTTGCTCCTCCTGCAAAATCCAACAATTATTTATATGAGATGAATTATCCTAAAGTTATTTTGTACTGCAGGGAGGAAAAAGAAAGGGGAATGCAGAAATTACCATGTTTCTTGTACTGTACTTCCTGCGAAAACACATCATAGATACGAAAGAAATGATTAAAAATTTGCTTGTGAATCTGACTCCAGGAGAGCAATGTTTAGTCTCATAATGAGAGAGAGAGAGAGAGAGAGAGAGAGATTGAAATTACGATCGGAGGCAGGATTATACTTTACACATTTGAATTCCACAATGATTTATGAATGAGGTGTATGGAAAAATAAAACTTAGACGTACGAGTGTGTTCAGTAAATACCTCAGCAGCTCGCCAGAGTAAGTAGAAAAATAAGCAAATGAATAGATATCAAGAACGTTCAAAAAACAGTAGATACACTCTTTTAAAGAGGCTGAATGCAAATTAATAAATTGTAAACAAAATGAAAAATAAATGTTATTGGATGGTAGGGTGCTTAAAAATCATATGATTACCCAAGTTTGGCATGACTTCATCCAAAATATATTTCAGTCATCTTTCGGTAAATCACATACAGAACATAAAATCATGATCATCAGTCATCATCACCAGCACCATCAGCATCGTCATCCACACCACCACCATTAGCATCATCATAATCATCATCATAATCATCACGACCACGCAGGTTTCCACTTTTAATGGATACGGTAGAATCGAACGGAAAAAAGAAAACACAACGTAGTGGAGGTTGTCAACAGTGTATTCTGCAGACTGACTACACATTACTTGTAGTTCACTCGTCATCCATATTCTCAAAAATTTCGGCTGCGTCCAACAGGCGGTGATCAGGGGATTAGAGACACGCTCTGTCGTAAGAAAGGACGTGAGTTCGATCCTGGCTGAGGCAGGAAACAGTCTGATATTTGACTGATCTCCGTAAGACCCTGATTGGACAGGATCCCCCCTAAATTACACCAGTCCTGAATGAGAGACTCCCATGCATGTACTCGGATGCAGTGTGGTCAGTGTGTATTAACGCTGAAACTGTGACGTGTGATAGTGTGTGGTAGGTAGGGAATCTGGTGGACTTTATGGAAAGGACTGTCGAGTCTGTGGCCAGAGATAAATACACAAAAAATTATTAAATCATCCATGTGTAGCTTCATCATAATGTCGCTTTGGCCACACCTGTTAGGTAGCGCCATTCTGTCAAAAAAATTCTTCAGCCCGAGGACATTATTCCTTGTAATGCAGCAAAAGCCAGGCTCTTTTTACTTAGTCTACTAGGCTTCCTCATAGCGAAGGAGTGAAGGAAGACTGCAGTTAACCCTCCAGTCTGAAAGTCTCTCCTAAGATGAGTAAATTTATTTGGAGAGTAGAATTAAAAGGACGTCATCATAGCTACGGGGCTAAATGAAATCTTTGCCAAGTGCAGGCTACTGCATTTACTTATCCCTTTCAGTACAAGATCTTTTAAGTCTACTGTTGCAACCGCCAGACGATTCTATTCAGCTTAGGTGAGACCACGTACGCTGACGTCTCATATTTTATTACTGCCACCATTAGACAGTTTCCTTAGCTAAGAGAAACCTCTCGTGTTGAAGGATTTAGAAGCAGCTTCCATTAATAACTTGAGTACGATTATTGTGTTTTTTGATGGATTGTTGCTTCCACCAGCGATTTTATTTAGCCTGCAGCAGCGCTCTCAATGTGAGAATGTTAAGTATGTATTTCCCCTACTGGTTAGCCACCTTTGCTTCATTTATCCTGTTCTATTACTTTGAAATACATGAAATTACTATTTTAATCGAGAATTTTGGCCAGTATTTTGACATAAGGCTTCTTAGCACCTCTTCGATAGCGTTTAATTAGTATATTACGCCCTTTAATATTCTTATGTGTGCAGTGAAAATCCTTCTTATTATCGGCATAGTTTGCATTCGTACATGCAGATATGAACAGGATCTATGCAAAAATACAGTAGTTTAAGAAAAATGCTAGAGAGAGAGTCTTCTAAGCCTACATGGATACAGGCCTTTGTGACTTCATGTTTAGGATGTCTATCTGTAACTGTACTGTATTTGTTTCGACTGTACAGAATAAGTATGGATGGAAGAGTTAAAAAGGGGGACAGGCGAAATTAATTGTCTGTCTGATTCTCTCTCTCTCTCTCTCTCTCTCTCTCTCTCTCTCTCTCTCTCTCTGTCACCTTGCCACACACACCCCACCATCACATCCCGCTACGCCACACCCCCACATTTCACACATCTCATCGCATCCTTGACTACCAGCCAGGCATTTCACGCTTCAAGGCTCCAGTGCGTCTCTGAGTGTGTTTAAGAGTACTGTTATAATGAGCAGAGAGAGAGAGAGAGCAGATAGAAAAAAAAATGGATGGACAGAAACATAAGAAAAAGGGGGAAACGGCAAGGAAATAATGACAAGTGAGAGGATTAGTATGAAAAGAGAAGGAATAGCAAGAAGAGCAGGAGGAAGACGAGGAAAGTAGAAGGAAGGGAACGAAGAGATAGGATTGAGAGTAATA
>JAGKTI010002009.1:48109-60103 GCA_018397915.1 Birgus latro
TCTAAAGTTTGGTTGTGAGCTGCCTTTACTCACCCACTAATGTTAATTCGCATGCTCCCTCTTTAACTTTCACAATTAGTTTGTTGAAAGCTAGCTTTACCTACTTTCTTAGTATAAAGATTAAGTTGAGCTCTTAAAATACTCCTACTCAGTACTCTCTCTCTCTCTCTCTCTCTCTCTCTCTCTCTCTCTCATTTTCAGTGTCACTAATCTCCTGTACTGTCACTCATTTTTTCATACTGTAACTTTTATGATAATTTCGTGAACTACTTTTAATTCATAATGTATTCCTGTTCATTCACTTCTAAGACAAGGGTATTTTTTACCGTGTATCTTTACATTTTCTCACTTACTTTGTTACACATACTCTCACTTTCACGAAAGTTTCGTGGGCTACCTTTAATTCAGATTCATTCACTTTCAAGGCAGGACTCTTTACTCTGTATCGCCCCATTTTCAATAGCTTTTACTTTTCACTCTGTGCACTGCCACTCACTTTATTTTTTTCCCTGACTTTTTGCATAAAGTACAATGACTCCATTTTCTGAGCCCCAGCATACCTCCCATGCGCAGCACCTTCACATGTCACCGCTTCGGCGCTATTACCCACTGTCCTTACAGAATCCTTGTTAGGACTCTCATTCAGGACTCACCGTAACCATTTGGATCAGGTGACGTATTCTTTAGGTTTATTCTTGCTACCATCAGACATCTATTTCAGGGCGGACCATTAGCAACGAGAGGGTGCATGCAGTGAGAGCTACAACTAATCCACCAACTCTGCCTTCTTGGGAGGTAGCAAGAAGAGACTAAACAAACAATCACGTCATCGGAGTCAATGCTGAAAGTTTTTATGCCACCTTTAATCAATATTCACTCACTTTCAATGCTATTTATTATTTGTTTACCGCCATCCACTTCACTCCAAATTTGTGAGCTGTTTTTAGAACATTCACTCTTGAAATAATAGCCCACTCAGTCTGCCCACTTATCAAAATAACACTGAAATATTTTTAATAATTCTCTCTCTCTCTCTCTCTCTCTCTCTCTCTCTCTCTCTCTCTGAGTACAAAGACCCCGCAGTATCAGTACAGTTACCGTTACAGTGAGTACATTGGAATTCAGGAAGAAGCGAATTACTCTAAGTACAAAATGATTACGAAAGTTCACAGAGTGCAAATGAGTTCAGAAGTGAGGAAACAGTTCAGTGGAGTTTAAACAGTGAGGAAAACGAACGTATTATGAAATCAAACGAAAGAAACGGAAACGAAATCAACGAAAACTCGAAACGAACCTATATAAAACAACTGAAGACTGATCAGACTTAGAAAACAAGTGACAAAATTTGGAAATGTACTCAGATTGACGGATGCTGGCAACACATTCCAGTTTTAAACGTTAGAATTCAGTGAAGAAAATGAAACCTGGAAAGCTGTTAAAAGAAAAAAAAAAAGTTCAAAGTAACAAGGAAATGAAGTCAAAAGGAATTTAGGGTAATGCAGATGATCTTCGATTAATCTGAAAGCAAGCGAATTTATTATTCTGGAAGCTATAAAAGATACATGTAATTTTATGCATAGGTTAAACAGAATCCAGCAAAAAAATTACGTGATAATGGATGAACTCCGGTAGCCTATCCCTGAGTGCTAAAGGTCTCACCGAAACAAAACGTTCTCTATTAAGTGTTCTCTCTACAAGACGTTTTCTCTAAACCTCCTGAATGTTGGCTCTATTAAACAAACACTGGCTTCATCAAACGTTGACTTACACACGCTATGGCCACAAAACGCCGGCTTTAGAAAACGGTGGTGTACTTCTCGTTAGGTCTACTAAACGCCGGCTCTGGAAACGGTGACTACCCAAAAGTGCTGGATAACTGCAAACGGAAGAGAAAGGGAAGAAAGAATAGAAAGATTATAGTAAATGAGCATCAAGGATCCGTGAATATGGTTGTAGGGTCATGGCAGATAACCGTAAACTTGGTGCTGTTATGGTTGGCAGGCCTGGTGGGTGGAGCTCCCACGTTACCTCCTCCCACACTCCTCCAAGCCACGCCCACAACCTCCTCCCTCCCTCCACACACCCGAAGAGGAGGTGTGGAGCGAAATAGAAGTGGAGCAACAAGTGGAGGAAGAGCTTCGCCTTGTCTACATCCCGATTCCTGTGGCAGCGTCACCGATGATAAGGTAAGATATCAATCATTAACTGTGGATAATCAAGAAGCTGGCCTCCAAACTCATGTGTCGGGCGCAAAAGTCGGCTCCTTTCAGAATTCGGGCTCAAGAACTGGAAGTCAAAGAACTGCAAAAATAGATTTGTTTGACAGTGCAGATCAAATTATGTCAAACTGACAGAAAGAGACTCATCTGTCAATGCAGATGAAACAATTAGTCAAAGAACACTTGCAGATTTCTTGGGCAAAGCATTTGAAACAGGTGACCAAAGATCTACAGAAACAACCTTCCTTAGCAATGCAAACCAAACGGCGGCTAGTCAAACAACCTCAAATATAGACCATTTTAACAGATTTTATCAAACTGGTAGCCAAAATGATTCAGATATAGAATCCTCTCGAATTTCAGATTCGACTGAAAGCTTACCTTTGACCACACCTAGCCACTTAGTCTCAGATTCCATCATAATCACGACGGAGAAGTTAGGACTGCTTACATGGAGCTGGATTGAACAGGAATCAACAAATGAGCGGTCCAACCCAGTTTCACATAATACATGGCATCACACTGCAAACCCACAAAGCGCGAAAACTCCATCAAAAGAAGCTGGAAGCGTAAAGAATAATGGGAACTCCGATGAACTAAATGAATTTGAAGATGTCGAAAAGTTAATAAATAATACTAAGCTTTATGTCGATGGCGAAAATGGAAACTGGAGAGTTGAAACGCGTAATGCCACCCATGTAGATGGAACTCATAATTCACGATATTATGAAAACGTGAACAAAGTGGTTATAAATGACAACAGCGAAAAAGTAAAGACCCCCGAAAATTCAGAAAACATTCCTCACAGGCCAACAACACAACTTATATCTTAATTAAATTTCCTTCCAGCCAACTCAACTATCCTCATGCATTACTGAACAATCCACACACTCCACTTGACTCCCATAGAGTACTTAACTCTCCTGACGGGCACAATAACTCTCCGTACACGTTACATTCTCCTCTCGTACCCACAAGCCCAACCCAAGGCAGCGAAAACATTTACCTGGAACGCATGTCATCCATCACCAGCAATCGACAGTCGTCAACTATTATTCCACCAGTGATCACGTCACTTGAACCCTCAACCCTGGTGACTTTCGATTCTGCCATTGAGGTCAACACTAGCATTGATCCATTCGTTGTAACTGTCCAAGATGTTACGACTCCCTTTTCGGAAAAATCATCAACATTGGAATTGAAACTGCCTTCTCCAACTTCCGTACCGTATATGACAGCTACTCTGTCTCTGCAAATTCCATCAGTGAACGGAAAAATACGTAAAGCAACTTCGGTGCAAAGAATCACCCAAACGGAAGAAAGTCTTTTAATGAACAAAGTAACCCACAGTGAAACGAATCCAGAGTTTCAAGTAATTTTCCAAACTGAGTCATTTTCCACAATAAACGCAACGACACGAAGTAAACAAACTTCCTCGGCGAATTACATGATACAGAGAGAACCAACTCCTTCGGCAAAGGAAACTGCGAAAAACTCAAACTTTCCCAGAGAACGAAATGTTACGAGTTGACCAAATACCCGAAGTATCCCTAAGTTACCCAGTGCAATTCAGTTGGACAGAAAGGAAACCTGGGATAATATTCTTCGTGCCGTCAGAAGACCACATTGAAGATTCAGTAATGGAGAACACAGAATATCCTGAACTGGGGACGGTACAGAATTCTTTCAATGAACAATATCATGTGTGGTACAACAGTTTTGAGGAGAATGGAGATTTTCAACATTTCACCACACGATGAAGAGTTTACCCATGAAGCCTTAAAAATCACCACTGAAACATACAAAAACATACCGAAAATTTTGCACACAGGGCATGAATATTCAAATAAAAAACATGAGAATATTAAAATTGATTCAGAAACCTATTACACAACGCACATTTATGGAAATATAAATGAAAACTCGGATATTTCGGGTACAGCTTTCACCACAACACCAGAAAATCTGATGATAGGTGGTAAACACAACTCGGATTTTGGTGAAACCTTGAGCACCTCGTCAGAACACTCGAAAACTGGCACTGAAACTTTTAACATAAAATATGGCTACAGAAACTTGAAGGAAAATTTTGATGTCCAAGATGAAATACTAACAACTACTGACGAAAATTTGAAAATAAAACAAAATATCCAAATAAGTAACCCAGCCATCGAAAAAAAAAAATAAGTACAAGGCAGGAAAGTTCAGTAACTGACCACATAAGTTTGGGTAAACATCCAGACACCTTTGACGACGCTTCGCAAATCACACCTGAAAATCTGAAAAGACCTGTCACAAAGCAGACAGCGGCACAACACGGGTCAGAACACACGTCCCTGTCTGACTTGGCACAGCTTAACAGACAAATGTACACACTCAGCAGATTCATTCAGACACCACTGCCTGAGTACAGTATAAAAAATGGGGTGCATAGCCCTACTCTGACAGAAGATGGAGCTCAAATGGTGACTCAAATACCTTTGAATGTGTATAGTATAGAAAATGGGATGCACTTGCCCACCCGGACATCCATGCCTGTATACAATATAGGAAATGGGGTATACAAGATTCGTCAAACACCCATTTGCACAGTATAGAAAATGGAGTATACAATCCTGCTCGAACACCCATACCTGTGTAAAGAAAATGGGGCATACAAACCAACACAGACACCCATACCTATGCACAGGAATGAATATGATACACACAATCCTACTCCGACACCTATACCAGTGCAGAGTGCAGAAATTGAGATTTACAATCCAATTCTGACACCCGTAAATGTAGACAACATTGAAAATAGGGTATACAAGTCCACTCAGATATCTCTTCCTCATCACAGTATAGAAAACGGGGCTCACAGGCATACTCGGATAGAAAATGCCATGCAGAGGCCTACTCATACACCGCTGCTTGCAAACAAAGCAGAATATGGAGTGCATAGTGTATCTCAAACACCTCTACCACATTACAGTAAAAAAAAAAAAAAACGCAATGCACATGCCTACTCAGACGCCTCCATCTTTACATATGACCAGTTACCAATATAACAAATCTGACACTTCCTGAGCATTCTTCCGATTCGCATGGTGCTTCAGCCCCACAGAACCGTTCAGATACAAGTGTCATAGAACAGAGTTTGGCCAGTCAGAATATTGTCAGCTCTGATAGAGAGGGGTCTGTGGGTGAGGGTTGGTCCGTATTCGATTTTGATAGTCAACCATTCCAGTCCGAGGCTAACTGGCATTCAGACATGAGATTTACCGGCTATAGCAATCAGAATGTCACTTTTCAAATCAGTTCCCTCACATCTACCTTTGATAACTCCAGGTCAAACAAAAACTATTCCGACAATCATCCATTCCAGCCAGACACAAACGGCTTTGAAGACACTCGAGCGGGCTATTCGAGCGTCAGGTTTTCAGTTATAATCCCTGTCACCCTTACCTTTGATAACTCCCGGCCAAACAAAAGCTTTTCTGGCAGTCATCCATCCCACTCAGGAACAAACAGGTATATAGACTTTCAGGACGGCCAGTCACATATCAGACTTGGTTTTAACAACGAGCATGTCATCCCTTCCAAGATCATTCCTGTCGGCCTTACCTTTGATAACACCTGGTCAGATAAAAGTTTTTCCAACAGTCATCCATCTCAGTCAGGAACAAACAGGCATTCAGACACTCAGAGGGGCCAGTCAAACATCATACCTATCAGTAATATCAATCAGGGTGATGTAATTAGTAAAAGTAGACCTTTAAATTCGGACTCTTACCATCAGAAAATTCCAGTCCTCCAAGAAGAACCCAGTGAAACGAATCCTGCCTTCCCATTGGTTGGTTCAGATAACATTACTTTGTCCCACGGACCAGTCACATTCACTACACTGGCACCATCTGGATCTACAATCAGATATCCACTAAATGGCAAGAACAGTACCAAATATCCAAATATTTCAAGTATATGTAATCGAGAAGGATTTTGGCAACCTTCTTACGCGTCTACTCGCTACTCTTCCTTAACACTACCAATCCATGTCATGAAACCACTTCATATAGAGATACAGGATTACAAGATGAAGTCAAGTCGACACAAACAATTGTTTACACTCAGTCACTTAATAATGACTCATCAATAGAACAAGCAATAGATTCAGTATATGGGCATGACATCTCAACCGAACCTGAAATTTCTGAACCAATATTTCCTACATACGAGTATGCACAGAATCTCCCAGAATATCAGAACAACGTATCAGCTCTAGCTGAATCAAATAAAGGCGCTAATATTCTATCAAGCAATCAACAACTCACTCCGAGCTTTGTTGAATCTCATGTAACATCAGGTATTTTAGAAACGGTGGAACCCAAACCAGATTCAACAGTATCTCAAGATAAGACAAAATATCCATCATATATTCTCCAACAGTATCACACTACACCTTCCATGGACCATCCTGACACACAGTTCAGTGTATCAGAACTTGCTGTTGAAGAGCACACACAAACATTACTGACCCCATCAGATGAGGTTCCAGCTGACTTCTCAACTTCAGTCGATACACAACCTTCACTTATGACCACATATGACTCTCAGGACACACACGCATTCCAGAAAACACAGTTTGAGGAGCAGAGCGTTCTGACGACTTTGGAAACTCCATTACACCAGCATTTAGAAGTTCAGACAACTCCAATTTACGTCATGAAAAGTTCTATTGCCAACTCATCTTCAACAATGGACAGTCACACTCTACCTTCTTATGATGTCGAAAGCGGTAATGAAACTTTGGAAAATAAACCCCCAGCATAACCTGTTTCCCCAAATGGCACATCCATTAATGTGAACCACAGAGTCTCGAACCGTTTGAAAGATACTGCGTCCAAAGAGGATTCAAGTGATACGACGGTATTGGTTCGAATGCCAATTGTCTATGCAGCCATGATGAATATGACTTATACAAATGTTACTCAAGATGAAAACGAGTTATCAGTATTTTCAGAACCGTCTGCAGTTGATTTTGCTTCAAATCACAAGAACAGCATGCCAGACAGAAATAAACCTTCAAACCCGTTTAATCCTTCTGCATATAAGATTGATTCTTTTCCCAAGAATGATATGCCAAATGGAGATGAAGACTCTACCTAATCCTTATACAGCTGAGCTTAATTCGTATTCCAGGAATGGAACGCACAACAACGTTAAGCTTTCTACCCAATACTATCCCTCGACAGTTGGTTTTGATAATATTTACAGGGACGAAACGCTAAACAGAAGCGACTCTTCAGCACTGTCCATAAGTCTTTCTGCAACCGAATTTGATTCAATAAGCAGGAATGGAATGCTTGATAGGGATAAATATCCAACTCAACCCAATCCCCCTGTATTAGAGTTTGATTTTATACACAAGAACAGAATGGCAAACGGAGTTGAATACCATGTCCAACCTCCTCCATCCTCAACTACCCTGAAGACTTTATACAAGGAAGTAACAGATGATCTGCAATCCACGGCCCACTGGCCTCTCTCCGAATCTCCAGCGACGATGAACCCAGCCGCATCTCTCTGGAACTGGGAGACATGGGACGAAGAATGGCAGTCCTGGTCAAGTCAAGATTCAACTGCCGCAACAACCTTAACCCCATCAATAGTAACCAGAACCCCAACTAAACTTTCCTAATCAGTGTTTCAGCTCCATCCACCACATATCCAACAAGAACTTTCCCAAATGCCACAAATCAGTTTTCCAAATCCAGCTACCATGACAAGTAACCGTTCCTGTACTAGTTTTCCTGCTACAGTTATTGCAAAGCAGCCATCAGAAACTGCTACCTTTCCAAGTTCTGAATTTACCATCTCTGCCAACATTGCACCAGAAATTACCACAATTCCTACATCAGCTACCACCACTGCTAAGATCCCTACCACAACTGCCACAGCCTCATTCAGTGAACCAGCTACCACCACTACCAGTGCTCTTACCACAACCGCAGCTACTAAAGCATATACCACCACTACTAACATATCTACAACAACCACTACATCACCAGCAACTAGCACAACCACCACAGCTACCACAGCTACCACAAAGCCAAGGACTACGACCAGGCCAAATGCTATAAGTCAGATTCTAGGGTCGTTTTGGAATATGGTTGGGTTAGGACGACCAGCCACCACAACTACCTCGATCAAACCATCTACAAGCACAGCCAGACAACCTACCACCACAGCTTCCACAAACAAACGACCTACTACCACAACTACTGCAAGCAAACGACCTCCTACTGCAACTACCACAACCAGACAACCTACTACCACAACTATCGCAACCAAGCAACCTACTTCTGCAACCACAAGTACCACAGCCAAATCATTTACTTCCACAACCAAACCCCCATCTACACAAACAAGCTGTCTGTTACCACAAATGGTCCAGCAACTACCATTTCGTCTACCACAGCTACCACTACCCCACCAACCACAACTAAAAACTTCAACCACTGCTGAAATAACCAACGTCCTCACGACAACCAGCATTACGACAACCGCTCAACCAGACAGAAAGGAAACTACAGTCTCCCCAGCTTCTTACACCTCACAACAAGCAAACAACCACAACCACCACGAAGCCACAACCAAGGCAGATGCACCCCAGATTCCCTTACATACAATCCGCAGCCTCACAACACAACTTGGACATGAACCTAATCGTCCAATCACGAGTTCGCCTCGTATCACCAAAAATAACAAGGTCTCTGTCATCACCGACCTCTGAAGATGGAGAAATGGAAAGAAAACTAAACGGAACAATAGGGACCATAGTGAAAATGAATGGAAGTGATAAAAGTGAACAAAATGGCACAGAGTTTCCAGTTTCAAAAACCCACGTTCCCCCAACCATCCAGTCGCTTGAGAATTTGTTTAATTTGATTGGCAACTTACGAGACGGGGTAGAGAAGAGTGGAGACGAAGGAGAAGTGGAGGAAGAAAGGAATAATGATAATGATGATGATGATGATAATAATAATAATAATAATAATAATAATGATGATGCTGAAAATAGAAAAATTTCTGTTCCGTATTCGCTGTCTGGCAGCTTGGCAAGTATGTTTCCTTCCATACCAGACGCTCTCGGCCAACAAAATTCGAATACCTATATAAACGAGTCCACCTTGAAAATTATGCAGCAGATTACCTACAATTTTTCCAGCAAGCACTATATTGGCATTTATGGCAGCCTCCCTCCTCTTCAACCTCCCACGAGACACTTTTCGCCAAAAACAAACAGTCGACTTGACGTGCCTGGCCCTCAGCGACCAACGATCATAATTCAAAAGGATGGGGCTCGATTACACATTCCGGTTATGCCCTCAGCTGACTTCTCCTTCAAGCCACTTTATGCCCGAGGATCATCTCACAGGCCTCCATCACACACTTGTAAAATGCGAGAAGAGCTGGACAAAGTTTTCCGCCAAAATGGACCTTCAAAGAAGAGGCCAAGTGTTTCTTGGAATAAATCCGTAAAACCCTCATTAAATACGACGCTGTCACCTCCTTCGTTATCATCCTTCTCTAGTTTTCCTTCGCAGTCCTTTTTTTCCTCCCCTCCTCCCTCGTATACCCGACGATATCTCCCAATCTCCGGGACGGAGAAGTTGCAAGCCAAGTTTCCTGAACAGACTTGGTAACCTCATGAATCACCAGCAAGGCCAAGACCGGTTTGGTGTGAGGATCTACAGTTCGGTCATTGAAAGGTGTGTATTTACAGTAGCTATTATTACTCGTCCCACAAATCAGCTTTTTGAAAAATGGTGATATTGACTGGGTGTTAACAAACAGATTACTTAACGTTAGCACTCAATATTATGCCAGCTCTAAGTCAGTTTTACACTGCTTAATTTTGCCAGTCTGTTCATTGTAGACTGTCCACAGCTAACGGCTGTTCGTCTGAACCTTTCACTGTTATTGGTGTATTATCAGTTTCTCTTGGCGGAGCCGTATTTCTATCCATTATACCACAAATGTCTGGCATGGTTCCATTGTCTCTGAGTAGTGGGACACCCCGAGGGATCATCTGTAGACTCCATTTTGTACAGTACCTCTGTCCCATGTAAATATTGTGTGTGTGAGAGAGAGAGAGAGAGAGAGAAAAAGCGTTTGATATACTCGTATTTTGGTGAGTGTTTGAAATTTATTTGGGTGAATATTCTTCAGTTTGTGTGGACTTTTTTTTTACGTATTTGTGAACTCTTTGGAGCACAGCGGCATTTTAACGGGGTAATTTTACAAGCAAGCAGTTCCTAAGTATTTGTAAAATATGATTAATTAAATCATCAGGCGTTAGTCAGAATGGAACACTTGAGTGGGCTAAGCTTAGTGAAGGGGTATATAAGCAAAACTTTTACAAGCCTAAGACTTCATTTTGTGACTGGGAGACATGCTTTTGATGGATAGTGACACAATTAATACATTATCTTATACTGCAGCATGATGGCTTCCAAGTGCAAGATGGACGAAAGGAGAGAAGGCAGTACAGAGAAGGATGAACAGAGTTTCTCCATTCTCTTCACAGTCCCTGCCCCCACCACTCCTCTCTCTCCCTTCCCTGCCCCCTTCAGTGTCCCGTCCCTCGCCTCTCCTCATTCCTCCACTCATACCCCTCCCACAAATACTCTTCCCTTTAATTGGTCCTCCAACTCTCCTTTTCATTCCTCCCCAACTCCTCCCTCAAACTCTCTCCCATTTTCATCTCCCCCTTCTTTATCCTTCTTCCCTCCCATACCTTCTCCTTCCCCTACTCCTTTGAATCATTCCCATTTCTCTTCTTCCCCTTCCTCTCCCCTCTTCCCCCTACCTACCCTTCCTTCCTCTTCCTCATCTCCCTCCTTTTATCTCTCTCCTTCATCCCTTCCTTTCCTTTCCCTGCCTCCCCTTTCTCCACCTCCTTCCTTCTATCTCTCTCCATCCCCTGCTTCCCTTTCCTCCCAGTCTCCTTATTCTTCCCTCCATTCCCCTTCCTCCTCCTCCTCCTCCTCTTTCCTTTTCCTTTCTTCACCTTCCCCCTCATCACCTTCCTTACATCTCACTCCCACTCCGTTCCATTTCCCCCCTTTACTCCCTTCCTTCCCCTTCCTGTCCCCTCTTCCTTCCCTCCATTTCTCCCCCTCCTCTTCCCCTCAATCTCCTCCCCTTCTCTCCCTCTCTTCTCTTTATTCCTCCTCCCATTCTTTCTCTCCCTCTCTCCCATCGTTATCTCCACTCCAGGCCCCTTCCTCCTCACCCCCTCCAAAGTTTTCCCTCTCTCCCCTCTCCTCTCACGACACCACAGGAAGGAACAAGAGGAGGGAGAAGAGGGGCTTGGGGGTGAAAGCAATACTGCTGGCTCTGTCCAACATAAAGGCGGTATCTGGTAAGTTGTTGTTAAAAGCAGTAGTGGTGGTGGTAATTGTAGTAGTAGTAGAAGGAGGAGGAGGAGGCTTAGGATGATGATGATATTATTATTATTACTGTTGTTGTTATTATTATTATTATCATATTTCTTATCATTATCAATACTCGGCCCCGTGGATAAGTAATATTACCCACGCATTCCCGTCTTGTAAATTTTAATTCAATAAGGAGGAAGAGAGGGGACCGAAACCCCATTTCATTGGTGTATTTCTCTCTCTCTCTCTCTCTCTCTCTCTCTCTCTCTCTCTCTCTCTGTCACCTTGCCACACACACCCCACCATCACATCCCGCTACGCCACACCCCCACATTTCACACATCTCATCG
>JAGKTI010002010.1:0-33886 GCA_018397915.1 Birgus latro
CTCGGCGATATTGGTACGATATGGGTGCGATTAGCAACTCATTGTACGATTCACAAAGAGTATGTTGTTAAAAATAAGTCTATCTCTTTACAGCAGTCTGTCAGTGATACAGAAGAAAAAAATCTTCATAACGTTCTTCTATGTAGTTCTGATTCTTTTAGGTAGTATAGTAGATACTGTGGAATATTTCAGCACAATCACTAGTTTATGAATCGTACTTAAAGTTCCTGTTGTTTACATTTTCTGACAGAAGATTTCCCTTCTCGGTGTGGGTCGGTTGTACGGATTCTTCTCCTTTCATTATGTCAGAATCGTATGGTAAGCTTGGATATGAAGTATGCAGTACTTTAGGGCATTGTTGTAGTATTCAGAGACATCAGTTCCCAAAGTTTCTCCTGTCTAGCGGTGAGAGGGGCTTCTGATCCATTAACCTAGTTTGGTCGGTGCAGAATATTATATGAATGCATTCTTGTGTCTAGTAATAATAGTGGACTGTTGTTAACAAGGTAAAGTTACCGTATTTGATTATATAGCCTTATATTTTGACGAGATATAAGGAAGCTGTAGCTCACAAATGTAAAATTCTTGACAAGAAGCAGTTGCATCACGTTGGAATTCATTCATTAACTTCTTATCCTGTTGAAATTACTTTGAGCTGTAACATTACAGCATAAATTCTGGAAAACCTGCAGGCATGTACATTCATGAATTTTGCAAGTTTTGTACTGTACAAAGTATTTGTGCAATAAGATTATCACTAATCTGAACAGTTGTCTCAGTCTTTGATTACCTTAGAATATTCTTGTTTGTTTACAATGGAAATAGAACTCCACACAGAGGCCTTCATTTGTTGTAATTTTTACTACATTACAAACTTCATAGATAAGTTAGATTTGGTTGGTTCCTTGTGAGGTACTAGAGAAATGTTTAGTGTAAAAGTTTCATCTGTTGGTGAGTTATATATGTATCTGTTGTTAGAAATGATGAAATTCATGAAGAATACAAGACAGCGGTTTACATAGATTTACCTTTAACAGTGTAGCAGCCGTGGCTCAGTGGGTTAGAGTGCTCCACTCTGGCCGTAGGGTCGGAGGATCGAATCCACCCAAGGGTCATTGGTAGACATCAGGAAGGGCATCCGGTCATAAAATGCTACATGCTCCAATCCAAAATGGCCGACGCATGCAAGCATGTTGCAGCCTTCAAAAAAACGAAAGACGAGTGATACATTTACAGACTCAAGCACAATATGATGTAAATCTTGGAAAGCTCACACTCATTTAACACGGTACACTGTTGCCTCGGCGCATCAGTAGGTGGGAAAAAAGATCTGGATATCGATGGTGATAAAGTATTACTAGGGTATCAAAGCAGTGTGCTTAAAAGATTTCAGCTTTTAATTTTATGTACCATACCAGTATTAATAATTGAACCTCATCAGTAATGCCAAAAAAACAAGCCTAATAGAACCTAACCTAATAATGAAAGCAGCATTTGTTGCACCTAACCATGGCATCATGTTAGATATTTCTGCAGAATTGGAATGGCCCTTTAATTGTGATGGAAATTTTGATTGGATTTGAATTCATAAAAAAATTAGGATACTGTATAATTGTTCTCATTTTTAGCCATATTTTGAGTATAACAAAAAAAAAAGTTGGAGAATCATTAAGAAAAAATGAGATTTTCATCTTTTTAAAAATTTCTTTAGTGGCAATGTTTGTATGTTATCCTACTGTAATGGGGTCTGTAAAAGCCCATGTTGTGTAGAGGCAAAGTGGGGATCCTCTCTCTGGCTCATTGGTAACGTGCTCACGTTTGAGGCGCAAGGGCATGAGATCAGATCTCCGTCAGTCCGGTGATTAATTTGTTAAGTTTCAGTTCGGTTATTACACCAGGTCCCCTCAGAATTTTAAATAACATAGCAGTTGATCTGAGAATTGTATCCCTAAGTTAAATGACTGAGGTTATATGTTGATGTTTTGTTTACAGTAAGTGGTAGGGATTCTACTAATCTGTTATGCCCTAAGAAGTACATCATTTCTTTACACATACCGGCACAGTTTTAGTAATGTTAAGCAATGAGGTTAACCTTAGGCACCTAACTTTATTTTTTTTTCTTCGCCAGATTTTTTATTCAAGTTCTTGGTCATCGGAAGTGCTGGGACGGGAAAATCATGCCTTCTTCATCAGTTTATTGAGGGAAAATGTGAGTTTCTTGCTGTTTATTTTATACAGTTGTCATTTACAATTTTAGTTGAACTGTGGATTATTTTTACCTTAATTTTCTTGTACTCTTTGTGACCTGCAGATATTATGAGGTTATTATATGGAAAGAACTGTAGACTGTACTTTGTTCCTGTGTGTATTCTTATCAGTAGGCCATCGGTATACTATATGCGACTGATTGTATACCGTACATACTGTACAGTACAGTAATGGTATTTACATAGAAATAGCTCTTTGTGGTCATTGGATAGCACCCATTTGATATGAAGCAAGATTCATATGCTCATTGTTATGAGAGTCCTTCAGCCTGTTTCTACCAGTCCAAGAAATTGTCAGTTTTTAAAGGTTTGGAATAGGCATTGTTGGTGATTATTTAAACAGAGGAATAATCAGCAGGGAAGAAGGAATTATTAATGAGAAAGGGTTAGACAATGGCAGTAAAGAAGAGATAGAGAACAGTACACAATTTTTGGAAAATAAGGTAAAGAAGGGTTCAGCAACATAACTGAACAAAATACAGATCATAGAAGGAAAGAAAATAGTAAGGAAAAAAAGCAGGAAAGAATAATAATAAGGACACATCATGGAGTGCTGTTGCAAAGGTAATATTCCCGCATACCAACTGAACTGATCTGAACTGAACCGATAATGCTACTTCATCCTCTCCACCCTCCATCTCATGTTGGTGCCTTTCCTTTAATTCATCTGGATTAAGTTCTGAGTCATTATTTTTTTTCCTTAAGAAGAATAAGACAGAACATTGTTTGAACTGAATATACTACATGAGTCAGCATTTTGGGCACGGGAGCAACTTACAGTGTTGTTTTTTTCTTGGTTTTCAAGATAAGTCAGCAATTTCCACATGCTTAATGAGTTTTGCCCATCTGGATCCCATATACACAGGAGCTGAATGTTCAGCAAAGCTGCAGTGCATGTACTGTAAAACATTTTTGAACAAGGTTATTTTAGTGTTATTTATGAAGTTACTAAGATAGCTTCTTGTTATTTCCACCAGCCGTACTTACTCAGTGATAGTCCATGTGTTTTGTTGACAGTCAAGGCAGAGAGCAACCACACCATCGGGGTGGAGTTTGGATCCAGGATTGTCAATGTGGGTGGCAAGTCAGTCAAGCTGCAAATCTGGGACACTGCTGGCCAGGAGCGCTTCAGGTTCGTGGCTGGCTCAACAATTGGTCACTTAACTTAGCCATATCAAGTATCATATGCCCTCAGGAAACTTATGTTATTGGAATCCTGGTATGAACTAGTCAAGATCAACGCTTTTGTTAAACTTACTTTATGACTGGCAGTGAAGAACAGTCTCCCCCTCATTTTTTTTTTTTTTTCAATGAAGGTAATGAAGAGTACAGTAGGCTAGTCAGTACTCTGCATGAGTCAATGCCTAACTGTGCTTGTATGTTTTCTGGGTTAAGACTTCACTAAATCGGACTAATTGGGGCTGAAACCTTTCCGACTTATCTGCAGAGCCAACTTTCAGGTATCTATGACCATCCCTTTGCTTGGTGAAATTTGAATCTTTCTGTAATAGAAAAAAAAAAAAGTAGCACTTAAATCTCTCGTATGTTGCTATTCGAGGTATACAGTATTCATATTTTCATCATAGAATAGTTACCTACTATGCATATTATAAAATTTCAAGAAAATACAATACCAGTATTTGTTATATTATTAAACTTGCAGTACACTGTAATTACATGTATGGTGACACGTATGCTACGCATATGTCTCTGGTACCGGTAGTTCACTTTATTTCATGAAAAGGACTGGATGTGTGTATACATTCCTGTTGGCAGCCAAACTGCAACTGAATGCAGGTGATAGTTAACCACTGACCACGCAGAAGTTCAAGCAAGCCAAAATTGCGTCTAACTTACATGAGTCTCTGACTTATATATTTAAGGAGGTTTACTTTAATACTTTTGTTTCCTCTAAACCTTGTCATTGAATATCTCTCAGTGCTGCAATTGTGTCAGCTGAATCAAAGCTCTTTTTCATAAAGAGTAAATGCCATGCATGGAGGTTTCATACATTCTGAGGTTTCTTAATTTATGGTATGTGCTGCATAACCTGAGAATTGTATGTTTTGGCTAACCGCTCCAAAGTATGGCTTGTATTTCTCTTGGTTGGTTTTTGTTTGAAGTGAGACATGTTTGAATTTCAGGACTTTTCAGAGCTCTCTTAACTACTTGTAATTCTGAGAATCACTGCATCTGCCACTTCTCTAGCTTGTACCCATAACTGGGTCATGATATATTAATGCAACACCCCTTCTCATCTCACAACATGACTCATCCTACCAGGTCTGTAACACGTTCCTACTACCGTGGTGCGGCGGGTGCACTTCTCGTCTATGATCTAACCTCACGAGACAGCTACAATGCCCTTGCTAACTGGCTGGGAGATGCTCGAACCCTGGCCTCACCCAACATCATGATCCTCTGTGTGGGTAACAAGAGGGACTTAGAGGAGGAGCGGCAGGTCACCTTCATGGAGGCTTCACGTTTTGCTCAGGAGAATGGTGTGTATAGAAGTTTTGCCGTTTGTTTAATTACTATAGGTTGCAAATGGTAGGTGGTGTCAGCCATCAGTCACGTACTTTATGTAGTGCTGCATACTTCTTCCTTCACCTACATCATTCTGTTTGTGTCTGCCCTTCTCTCTTCTACTTCTGGCTTTCCTTCTTGTCACATTTTATTACTCATCTTTCCACTTCAGGCGGCCATTTACAATGCTGGGTGGTAACCATATACCCAGATTACCTTGTGAAGTGGAGCCTTCTTTGATACCCCTGTTCATTGGGTGGAGAGACATAAATATGGCATCCACCCTGGAACCAAACCCCCATACTTTTCCCCGTGCCTAGCTGTGGTGAGGCACTGTCTACCACAAAGGAACATCAGTTCACTGCCTGGGATGGCCCCACAGGGGTGGTTAGCCCCCTATGGTTGTTGAGTCTCCTCGTCCAGACAGACTGGGGCTGATCAACACCAACAACAACTGTAGGTTGCTTTACATACTATGTGCTTTTGGATCTCCTTTTACACTGTAGTACATCTAGAAAAAAAAAGTGAAGATAGTTTTGCTGTTGAGCTGGAGCTGGGATTTCAGATGCTTGAATGGTGTGTGAAAGATTGTGTGGCCCATTTCACTTAGTGTCCTGTTTAGTAGTTCTCCCTTTTTATGCTTTGTTTGTAGATTGTTCCCCATTCCATATTAATGTAAGAAAAAAGGCCAGGATGATGATTATGTATAAGCTTTTATAGTATTGCAGTTCTTACATACACCACATATTTCATTTGAATTTCACTAGCATGGGGAAGAGCTAAATTTTGGTCATCACTCTCTCTCCAAAGAGAAAGTCAAGTCCTGTAGTAGATGTGATGTGTGTGTGTGTGTGTGTGCATGCACACACACATGCATGTGTGTATGCTTTTGTGTATAGTACAGTACTTGAGGTGACTGCACTGAATATCAAACCTTCAAATCAGTCAACCATTTACAACACTTGAGTGGTTTATTCTATTGTTTTACAGAGTTAATGTTCATGGAGGCAAGTGCACTGACTGGTGAAAATGTGGAGGAAGCCTTCCTCAAGTGTGCCAAGAGCATCCTCGCCAAGATTGAGACAGGTGAGGTTGTTACAGGAATTAGCATTCTTTTTTTTTGTATTATGTAACAAGGCAAGGAGACAGTAAAGCATGTGTATATATTAGTTCTGAATATCTTTAGTCTGATTTTTTTTTGTCTATTCTTGTTACCTCCAGATGATTATGTTGACTTTATTTGTAGATGGAGTTAGAAAGTCTCCATTAACAACACTGTGATTTCTCTCCCTCTGCTGAATAAATTTGTTTGCAAGTAGCCAAAATAAAATTAGAAAAATGTCATCTTGCTGAAGGGGTTAGTGTTAAGCAGCTGCTTGATATGTGTGGATAAATTAGGTCTACAATAAGGCAAAAAAAGAAATACTGTAGTAGATAGCTAGTAACATTGAAAGAATTTATTCTCAAGTTAGCTTGTGTCCCAAATGGATATCTACTCAGCAGCTATGGCCCTATCACTGCCTCTCTTTTGTTCATTTGTTTATAAAGATGCGTCAGCCTTGGTTACCTAATACTGTACATCTCTCCACACTGCTCGATCTCTGCTTTGTTCTATTGCTCTTTGGTGTATTAACACTTTCTCTACAGATAATAAAAAAGCATGCATTGTAATAGCTTGCCAATTTATGTTTTTCAGTTTCTAAAGACTGATAAGGATATTTTGGTAACTCCCTTAGCCCATGGTGTCTCTACTCAGATGCAGCAGTACATTTGTTATCTTTGTCCCTGCCATGTACTGTAGTTGCATAATGATCAAGATGGTGATAAATGGTTTCCAATTTCTTCTTCCTTGACCTGATTAACAACAGTTAGGGCACTGGTTAGTTCAAGTGACTTATATCAGTTTAAGATGCTCATATCCATTTGACCCGGTGAAGTCCGTTCTGATTCATTCTTGTCAGGTCATTCTCCTTCATAATCTGGTTAGGTTATTCATATTCTTCTAGTCTGTATAGATGTTTTGGGGTACTTTTACATCCAATCATATTTGTTTGGGTCAGTATACAAGTAGGTCTATCCATACCACTCAGGTTAGATTAGCTAAATAAAATTCAGTTAGGTTTTTCCCATATCCCTTCAGACTGTGATGCAGACATATGTTTTGGGTTAGTTGCGTATATTAAGAACCAGAAAGACAACTGGAATGGGCAAGAGTAAGGGGCCGGACATCAGATACCTGTCCCCTTTATACTGATGTACAGATATGATGAATTCATTTGCACAGCACCACATTGCTAGTAGCCTTGTACCTCATGTGGCACAGAAGGGAGGAGGTGAGGTGGACAGACTTAACTAAAGGTTCACTTTTTCGTATAACTGTTTCCATTGAAATAAAAAAGCCATTCTCTGGATCATCCAGCTCCATGTAAATTTGGGAACCTGGAATAGAAGGATCCTGGTTTTGCTAAACACTTTTCCTTTTGACTGGTTAGATCTATCTCATTGGCATATAACAATCTAATGTTGACCTAAACAAAGTTTGTAAGTGCATCAGTAAGGGTGATGTGGTTACGTGATCTGGTGACTCAGCCTGGAATAAAATAATCTGTTGTAAACCTAAATAAAATTCCCTATTGCATCAAAAAGGATGATATGGTTACTTTAGATATTTTTATGTCTTTGGCTAACATGCTTTCTCTCATCTCAACAAAATTCTGTGGTGATGTTCTGAATAAAATATCCGAGTGTACCAACAGCAGCTGAAGGGTTATGAGCACTTTCACTTCTGCTGCAACAGGTGAACTGGACCCAGAGAGGATTGGGTCTGGAATCCAGTATGGCGATACCACGTTGCGCCGGCTCAACCGTGCTGCTAGCCAGCGCCCCAAGACTGCTACCGAGTGCATGGGCTCCTCGTGCCGCATTTAGATCCTGCTAGAGGTTGGTCACCGCATTCTCGTAAACATAGGAGGCTTTCTAACACCTCTTTCTTAACGATTCATTTTGAGTGGTATAGTTTATTATTTACTTGTGTGTTGTTTATGTCTATATTATATTAGTATAGATTGCATAAATAACATATTGTTGTACCAGATACAGAAATAAACTGGTAAGAAGGAGGTTCTATGGGGCCACATTACTCAATGAGAATACAGGTCTAGGCATGTTCTGTGGCAAGTCTTTGTGTGGTAACTGTGGCAGACTCTTTCAGGTGCCTAGAAGTGTGGAGAATTTTGTTGGAGGTGCAAAAAAGGCCAGAATTTTCTGTTTCAGAAACCGTCTGTGTTTACATTTTTCTGTAGGGTTCCCCCAAATGTGGATTAATTGTAGCCAAGGCTTATAATCAGGTTTGTATAAGAAACATTTGCTTATAGGCTATTTCCTGTAAAGGTGCGCCAGTAACATGATCATAGTCTAAGCATTTTAGCATCCATTTTGAACTATATAAAACAAAGCTAAAGCATAGATACATGATGGTCAGGTAATGAGAAAAGTAGGTTTTTCATGATTTTCATGTAGGGGAATTTATCAGTACAGGGATTTATAGAAAGTGCTAGATGGGTCTAGTATTGTGCATTTATACAGGAAAATGCCTATGGATTGGGGGGGGGTCCTATTTACTGATACCAGTGTTTTGAAGTTCATGTTGGAGGCTGTTTTTTGAGGTTTGTTGGTATGAGCTGGTTGGCAAGCATCATTTACAGTAGTGCCACAGTTAGCAAAACCTGTAACGTTTACTTATTATGACAGGTTAGGTTTTTTATTGCTTCTCGAATAGTTGTTTCAGAATGTTCTAATGTTGCCTCCAAGTTTATTATGAAGCAGATTAATTTAATTATAGGTGTATAAACTTGAATGTTGATTAGAAAAAAGAAAAGAAAAGAATCAAGCTTTGCATGAGATTCTGAATTCAGGTTTTATATTCATACATATGATTTGATTGAATTTTTAAATGCTGACTAATGAAAACATCAGAATCTTGGTGTATTGTTGTTTCTGATATGCCTTAGAATGCAATATGACACTAATATATGAGCAATGAAAGGTAGAAGAGACTGGAGCACATGTTCTACTCCGTTGGATTGCACCTCATCAACCTTAGGCAGTACTGAATAAAGTCCTCGCTATGTGTTGCCCTTTTCATGTCCTTTATTGTACATTTAAGTCCACAGTGAAGTTTGAAAAGTTTGCCTGCTAAAGTTCCATTGCTTTTTATAAAGCTAATTTGCCATTTCCCTCAATTTACAGTTTTAGGTGTAAGAAAAAGAGTTGTAATATTTTGGAATGTATCCCTGACATATAGCGAGGACTTGTGAACTTTGTTGTTGCTTGAGAGATGGATATCACCACCTGTCATCATTCATTGATTTCATGTTTGTTTTTGTGAATGTGATGGCATGCTGTGTTTCATGTATTGTAGTGTGTTATTGTGTTTTTCTCCCCTTCTCTCTTTATCTTGCTGTCTGGACCCTATCTCCCCCATCTTTGAATGGGAAAGAGGTTTGGATGATGATGATGATAATTTAATGTGTTGTGGTTATGTATTTGTCTAATTTTCCAGCTCACCTCCATGATATCTATTCTCTATTAGCAACATGTCTGATTTACTGAGCAGTTTACATATACAGTATATATATGTAGAATATAGTTTAAAAATTTATATACCACTGAACTTTAATAATATTGTATAAAGTTAGACATATTAGAAAATAATGCAGACATTGAAAAATAGTAGAATAGACCTAGCAAGCCAGTTTTTTATTAGTACTGTAAGCTGTAATTTTGTCACTTGTATAACATAGTCTCTCCTGCATTTTTGTACATTAATCTATATATTTCTGTGTATATCCTCCAAGGGTGTATAGATTAAAGTCATAGACTATTTATAACCTTAGATAGATCTATAGATATCCTACAAGAAAGTTTCAATGTGTATTTAATGTATTGCTGCTTTTTACATTCTCTTTCCATCAGCATTTCTGGTGCTGTTCAAGTTTAGTTCTGGCACGAGAATCAAGAATTGGATCTTGATAATACTCAGAAATGTTCAGTGCTGGAATTGGAGAGTAGAGAAGTATTAACCCTTTGTGCCTGGTGATGTCTTCTTTTGCTGTTTTTGCTCTTTCCTGATTACTTTATTCTGCTTAGGAAAGGGTTAGATATAGCATTAATAAAAAAAATAGTTACAAGAGGCCCTTCTTCAGTTGAATTATATTGTTTGGTAGCAGCAAGAATAAACTACAAAGGTTGTCACCCAAATTCAAAGGGTTAACCATAGTGCAGTGTGGAAGAGGAGTGATAAATACTAAAAGTATAGTAGTAACTGTAATTTTTTTTTTGTGGAACTGAGTCTAAATGAAGATTTTTTTATGGGGCTGGTTATATTTATTTGTATTGATTTTATTGTCTTTCTGTCCTGCATAAAGTGTTTCTTTGTACAGTAGTATATTCCCTTTTCATTTGTTGTTTGAATTGTTTTATCTCTGGTATTCATTTAGTATCAGTGGGTAATGTCCATGGTATATTTCTGATGTACTTGAAGGAATGCATGCTAATTACTCAAGCAGCAGTGATTCTAAGCCCTTACTGTTGACATCCTACGGGTCAGTGAAGGAAGTTAGTGAGGTGAGGGAAAGTGGCACCAGTTGAAGGAGAGTGTCAGCCAGTGAAGGAGAAAGTGCATCTCTTTTCCTTGAGGCAGGGACACACTTCATGGAGTAGTGTTCATGAATCACTTCAGTATGAGGATGTTATTTGAGTTCTGTTCTTGCAGGTACCAAGAATGGAATGTTATTAGTGTTGATTTTATTCAGCCTAAGTGAGATTTTTTGGATGCATACAAGAAGTCTTTACTGGGCTGAGTAAAATGATCTTGAGGTAGCAAAAATAAATAAAAATAAGGTATCACCATAGTGGAAGGATTATTTTTAGTGACATTGCTTTTCGCAGGATACATCTAGGCCTCAGGTCATCGCAAGTTCGTATAATATTTAGTTACTAGTACTGTATTTACCTCTGTTTTTGTGGAAAGTGAAGTGGATTGAAATGCATGTTGATGATATGGTCAAGCACATATATCCTTGTGGAATGCAGTGGCAGTGTAGATGTACTGTATAAAGAATTAGCTCTAGCATTAGGGTGCTGTACTTAGCTTTCCCATAGGATAGTCAGGAATGCAGTTGTGATTATACAGCAGAAAATATACAACCCAAGGTATTACTATGCAAGATCTAGCTTTGGCCAATATAGTCATGCATAAGTAAAGCTAAGACAGATGAGTGTTGTCCCTATTCATCTTAATGGTTTGGGGAATTATTCGTGATAGCCAGCACATACTTACACATTCCCCATGGTTTGCAATTAGTACAGCATGTTGGTGCTTGGTGACTGTTATAAGATGAGAAGTTGTTTGCTCTGAGGAGGTCTGGAATTAACTAGAGTTAATATAATATGTTGGTAAAAAGTTAGTGTCTTTGTATCATATTTGGTTCTGCAGTTAGAGAAGAAAAAGGTTATCTTTGATGATGTACTTTGTACATTTCTTTGTCTTCACAATATTTCAGGGGTTACCATAAACATGTGTAATAAGATTAATTGTAATAAAGTAGTTCAGTTTGGAGTTTATCAAGTGATATGAACCACCTGAAGTAAAATTATTATAGTTTTTGGTGTTACAAGAGTAAGTACAGGTATTATACAGGCACAGCTTATTTAAGAGGTTATTTGTGCTTTTATTTATTTATTTATTTTTTTGGTGGGGGGAGGGGGAGTGGAAGGTCCTGACCACACCGTCATGATACTGGGATGTTGTGTTAGGATGGGTGTGATAAAACAATGTGGGGAAGCACAGGTTTTTTTTATTTTTGTAGTTGTCACATGGTTCTTCACACTGAGTCAATAACTCTTGAGATTCTTGAGGAGCTGATGAAAATTGTCAAGTGTGCATAGAGATAACTTTCATTTAATTCTCAGTGTTTTTATAAATGTTGTAGTTTTTAATATAGTTCTGTGTTTTCACGTCATATTGTTTTATGTTAAACCTGTTCAGTCACAGATTGATTATTCAGGAGTGATGTAAAGGAGCTGCATTGGATTAAGTACCTTTTTTTTTTTTTTTTTTTTTTTTTTTTTTTTTTAATAGAGGAAGACCAAACAAGTTAACCATTTGAGTATTAAAGCTTCCTCAGCTGAGTGAAATTGTCTGATGGTAGCCAGAATAATATAACTCTGATTTTGACATCTAAATGGTTAATGAGATAATTTTTAAATGATCTGAGAGTAGGGTTACTTTCATCTGAAATGAAATTGTTTGGCAGTAGCCATAATAAAATACCAGGCACTCATAAACGATCACAGCAATCAAACTGTTAGTCCACAGACTAAGAATCTTTATTGGGTCGTCTCATGTGACAGGTAACAGTAATGAATATTATGCGTAACTTGTTTTTGTGGATTTTGGTGTAGTTCTGATAACTGATCAGTAGTTTTGAACACTAAAGTAATGTTTGAAGAACATATTTTTACACAATTTGTTGCTTACAGTACAGTAAATGATTTCCTACAACTTTTTTTTCTAATTTTGGGGATATGGAAACTCCTAAGAAAATTGCAAAAGCAAATTTACTGTGTGTTCATTTTTTTTCATAATAGTTGAGTGTTATAGAAAAGTATAGTGTACAGGTACTATAAAAATATAATAGACTCATATAGTTATGTTGCACATAATGTTAGTCTGATCCCATTCCAGGTTTGCCAAACAACACTATGATTATAATTAAAGATTCTGATAATTCAGTCAGACATTAACATGGCCAACTTACGTATTTACTGTACAGTCCAGTGTATTTTCTGTATAGAATATCATATTTACTGAAAAGAAAGTGATAGTGCATTGTTTATAGTGAAGAGTTGTATGGTGAATGTCACCATATGAATGTGAGTGATGGTTAAGGCATGTTTATTTAAGTCTTAGTTTTTTAAGAACTTACAGTATGTGTCAGTTTATGGTGCAATTAAATTTTATAATAACTTGTGGGAATTTGAAGGGTCTATTAATTTCTTTGTGGTTACAATGTGTTCTTAAGCTTTAATGTTGAATCTCTGTAGGAACTTGGGAAACTGTGAAAGAAGTTATTGCAGTGTGTCCATAACTTATCTGACCAGTCAGCCTTCTTATATGTAATACAAGAAGCCCTCATTATAGTATCAGTTGCCCTTTTGACATTATTTTTTTGGCTGCTAATTCCTCATTAAATGAAAGATACTTTGCCTATTAAAGTTTTATTGCTACTTGCAGAAATGACATCTTGGTTTTCCTCAAGTCATAGTTGTACCATATGTAAAAAGCTGTGATATTATAGAACACATGCCTTGCTTATAATATACACTGCCTGGTGAGAGAAAGTCTGTTTAGGAGGGTGGGAAGTGTCAGGAGAACTACCTTGAGGTTGTTTGACCATGTACAGAGAATGGAGAATAAGAGATTGACCAGGAGAATTTATGTGCATGAATTGGAGGAGGAGGGAGAGACCAAGGGTGTGGTGGAGGGATGGAGTGGAGACATATGACTGAGAGTGATGTGAGTTGGTGGAAGAGCAGCCTGATGTGGAGAATAGAGTGACATGGAGATGATAGTTTCATGACCACCTCTCCAGTATTATTGCATCTGGCCGTAGATAGACAGTTAGGATGGTCAGAAGAGGGAGGGCAAGAATGGGGTAGACAGGGTATGAAAGAGGGTGGTGTGTAGTTGTGATATTGTGACCAGTTTTTAATCGTTATTCTGAAAAAGGGTATAACTTTTGAATTATCTTTGTAGTGATTTATCTCCAGGAAAACAGTCATTTAATGAGACTTGACTGTACTAAGTTGGAAAACCAAATTAATGTCTGGAGACCTTTTCATAAAGTAACCCCTTAGGCAGTATATAAACTGACAAGTTTTGCTTAATATTGACCAAATTTGAAAGGTAAAAGTATTGGTGCATCATCTGTAATATTTCCAAAATCTGGCAGAGCATAACTGAGTCAGATAATATATGGACATTCATTTTTTATTTTAATTAATTCAATATGTTATATAGTTTTTACTGATACTAATGTCTGTGTTCATTGCATCCCTATTAGAGTTAGTTAAGTTGTATATTTCATTATGCAGTACTGTGTATTGTTTTTATTTAATAACAGATTTTAGCAAGTAGGGCATAAGTCAGCTATGTATTTGTTTCCTGCTGCAATAATAGTTCCTTTTGTAGAGGTGAACAATGTAGGTATTTTCTTCATCACTTTGGTCCGTATTCCTGTCGGTTAAGGAAGCACCCTAGCACCCCTTCCTTAGTGATTTATTTTTGGATATTGATGGTAAGTATCAGTTTGTATGTTATTTATGCTGAGGATGGTGATATTTTGAGTGATTTAAGTGACATAAAACAGGATAGTAAAGAGTAATAATCCAAATAAATCACTTAAGAAGAGGTGTTAGGAGGCTTCTTAACCATGAGAATACCGGCTTTTGACTGTATTCTTGTAGCAAGTTTTATACAGTCAACAAAAGAAGTACAGTCATATAATGTTATATACTGTAAGTAATGTTTCTCCCTATGTTTCACTGTGTCAGGTAATTCTGAATCACTAAAGGTTCAGTCAGATTGTGTTTTGCTTTAATAAGTGAGGGCATAGGAAATCACATATGGTTGTTATAGTAAGAAACAGTATTTAAAAGCTCCATATTTTTGGGTTTTGCAATACAGAAATAATAATAATACTTTTTTTTGTCCATGCATGATGCTCAAGGTCAGAAGTAATAATTTGATTATGATCAGTCATTGGTCAGTTTGTTACTCAGTTAATAACTACAGATGAATTCTTTGAATTACAGGTATTATACAGTAAATCTATATTTACTGTATGGATTTTTTTTTCTTTACAAATTTTGGATCTCTGGAAATCCCTGTCATAACTGAATACTCTCAAATGAATTGTAGTGTACATTTATTTAATTACCTTAGAAAAGTGGACGTTATATATGTTTCTCTTTTATTCTTTAAAAGTGTTCTTGTTTTTACTCTTAGATTATATATACATCCCCCATTTCCAAATAGTGCAGGTCATTGAGATGTGTACCTTATGGCTGTGGTGTAGTTAGGAGAAAGACAAACAGACTGGGAGTGCAATGGAATGTTAAGGTTAATAAGCATATGGTATGCCTGAGGGAGCAGTGGGATGTGGGATGAATTGAAGGATTGTAGTTGAGAACAGGTTAAGGAGTACTTAGAAAAGGGTGTAGGGGGATGGAATGAATGGTTGAGGTGGAGTTAGAAGAATGTTAAAGAGTGTACACAAGAGGAATCAAGTTGATGAAAAGGTATACCACAAGGAACTTCCTTTTTGGTCAGTGATGTTATACCTTTGTGTTACAGGACCATTTGGTGTGAGCTTCAGAGGCCTTTACTATCCCTGCATGTCTACAGATGGAATTTGTGCACTTGCCTTTCTCATGTTCTTTGTTATTAGCCTGAGTACTATTTACAGGCATTTTTTTCAGATCAGGGAGGCTCATACAGTATGGTGCATTTTGACACAGGATTATTATATTAGTAGCATAATCATGTGACAGTATTTTCCTGGAAGATCCGAAGAATGTTGTTTAAAATATGTGTAAAGTGTGCAGTGGTATGGACTGTAGGAGTGTAAATCAGTCAGGATATAATTGCATGGGAGGGTTTTAGATGCAGCCACCCTGACTGAAAGATTTGGGTATAGCATCAGGCAATAGCTAGGTAGATGTAAGATGCAAAGTTTTCAAATGCTTACACCAAATGATAACAACCCAGTTATGCAGTTATAGTAATTATTGTAAATCTAACCCAACACAATACCCTCTGTGAATGCATTGATGATTGTAATGTGTTACTAGGTACTTATAAACCTCACCTGTTATATGGAATCATAGTTAAGAGGTTGTTTACTGCAGACTGTTTAATTAAGCTTTGAATATTTAATGTTGAGGTAATGATTGATCAACACCAAGAGGCTGGTAACTTTGGTGGTCCTGTGATGTAATAAGTGTGTTTATGTGTGTACTTCCTGGAGCTGTTATCTGTTGTAAGAAAGACTACCAACAGAGTCACTGGTATCTATTGTATGAGTCTTAACTGTTTTTGTACTGTACTATGACAAGGATTAAATGGTGCAATTATAATCAAGGTAATTTACTGTGGTTTATGCAGCTATTTAGTTCATGAATTTTTGTGTACTCATTTTTCTTCTACTGTTACATATTCATATTAACGAAAAGTGGAGACCTCTGGGCTAGGGGACAGAACAGGGAAATTGGACAGTGACACATGGATAGCTGACATGAAGTGATAGAACCTACACATGCTAGCACAGTCAGTGGTTGTATAATGTAATTGTAAAACATAAATGTAATTCTCTTTCCCTAGATAAAATGTTGACTGATACAGTTTGAAGTTGGTGCCACAGACATGGTGGGTCACAATCACCAGCATTATAAAGAGGATGTAATCTTCTTATACCCTTCAGGACATCAATGTCCTTTTCTTTGTTGTGACTACCATCAGATGATTTAGTGCACCTTAGATTTCTGTATGGTGAAGGAGGAAAGAAAATGCAGCAGAGTCTTGCCTCGGGAACAGAATATTGTTGGACTTGGTTAACTTTAGAACTGTCAGCAGATTCAGTATAACTTTGGAAAATTGTACATTAATAGTACCCTGAGAAACTAGATTACATTGTTTTTATGCTGTTAATTGGAAAATCTGAAAACATGATCTATCTTTTTCTATGACGGAGAAAAAGCTGAGTATGCTTTGACATTGACAGATGGTATAACAATATGCTTGCACTGTTTAACAAATTTCTTTGGATAGTTTGCCATTAGGAATTCTCATAAACTGATGATAAACTTTGGAAGATTTTAACTTGAAAAGTGTGCATTTTTGTTGGTTAAGAATCTAGTTATGTCTGCTGTATAATGCAAATAAACCATAATCTGCCACCTTGATTTGAGCTGACCATTGAGAAATTAAGTGACTTCAGGAATAATTTTTTGTTTGTCCACATTATTCAGTCCCAGAATCATAGGATAATGAACCTTGAAAAAGGGTTTAATATCATATATCTCAACATGGAATGTACTTTTAAAAATTGCCTAATCTGCACCTTTTGAAATGCTCGTTTTATATTCCTGGTAAAAGTGGGAAGGAAAAGAATCTGTATAAAAAAGGAAGGAAATTGTGTTGATGATTTAAAGACCATAGAGCAAAGCATTGATTGTGGAGGTTTGTTCTCCATGTGTTATGCAGACCACGGTAAATGTGTGTGTAAGAAAATAGTTCATACATACCCACAGTGAGAAGATGGGATTATTTTATACATTATGCTTTTATCAGTACATAATCCTCGTGGTTTGTAAGTAGAATTTATTGTCTCTTTATTTTACTGCATCTTCCAAGCAAGCCGATTAGGTAGACTGTGTTTGATTTGCTTTTTTTCTTTCAGTTTTCTGGGACTGTTGATTTTAGTAAGAACAAATGGAATATCTAGTAGGGTGTTGATTACCACTTTAAATCCCGCTGTATATTCATTATATTAGCATACTGGATGAGTAGTTACTGTTATTGGATTGCAAATAGAATACCTCTGTGCATATTTTCTGTCCTTCCTTGTCCTCTGTTTTCTTCATTCTTTCCTTCCCTCATTTCTCGTCATCCTCTGTACTGTACACATTTCCTTCTTCCTTCCCTTGCTGCCTGCTTACATCTTTGCTCTTTTTCTATTTCCAGTAGTCATATACTAACTCTCCCCCCATCTTTGTGTTCTTATTTACATTTTTTCCTTGCTTCATCAGTCTGTCTATTTATCACAAAATGTGTACTGTATTCTCTTCAGTTTCTCTCTTTTCTTCCTTCTGTTGCATCTTTCCTTTCCATACTTCCTACTCTTTATTCATCTTAACATGTCTCCCTGTTTCTTCCCTCCCTCCCTTTTTTCCCCTCTGTGCTCTTCTGTTTATTACTACAGGTATCACTTCTTTCCACCTTCTTACTTTTTGATTGATTCTCCAAATCTCATTTCCTTTTGGATCCTCCCATTCCATTCCTTCTCTTCATCTCATCCTCCATCTTTTCCATATCATTGAATAGTCTCTTTGCTCAACTTATGGTAGCGATTACTGTAACCAAGGTATTCTTAAGTATGGTGTAATATTCAAATGAAAAATTTTAAGAAGTTCAAGTTGACAGCAGGTGCATTATATCATGAATTTGAGTTAGTAAATCAAGAAGCTGCTGGGTTATATAACATTAGAAGATTATCACTCATGTGGGGTCAGTTAAAGAAATGAGGTTTAATGAGGCGATTACCAGATTTGGAAGGTATGGAATGTACAGTATCCTAACATAAGACAAGACAGAACTCTGATTATGTTGATGTCAGGAGTTGGGTAGAGAGGATGGGGTATTCTCCTGAACTTTTTGAAAGGACTATTTAGTGTATGCTAGGTCTTGTTAAACTTATCAGCTTTGTGATGATGAATTAAAGGAGATGAAATATTTCAAGCTGTTTGAATACCTTGTTTCATGGGAGTTATTTGCTTCAATATGAATGATCAGAATGAAGATTTAGTTTTGAAATAGCACTGTAGAAATATGCTAGTGTTTTAAAGCTGTTGGTTAAAGAGATATAAACTAAGATAGAGTTAGCTACTGTAATATTCCACTGACCAAAATACAAACTTGTGAAACACTAGCGAGTTATGATTATTTTTTTTTTTTTCAAGATTTACAACTGATTCAGTAATTAACTACTCTCCCTTCCATGATAGGTAGTATTAGCCTTTTTCCAACAGGTAACCTTATCATGGACCAAGAGGCATCCTGTTTTCTGTAAATCCTATTTAAGTTTTGCTGTGTGGGTTATAACAAAGATATGCATGACTATAGGAAATCTGCATGGTGATCATTATTGGTGAAGTTAGTACAGCATTCTGAGAGTACTGTACTAAAGGTTCACATTTACACTGTTATGAATGATGACAGATTTTATTGAGAAATACTTGTACTGTATAGTTATTACACCTTTACAAAAACAGTCATCATTAGGACAGTGTTATTCAAGTTGCCCAGAGACTGGTTCAACCTTTGAAAGTGAATTATTATACCATACAGTACAGGTGTATTAGGTACTGAGTATGCATTAATGAATAAAACAATATAGGTATGCGAGGTAGTAATTATGTAGTACATAGCACACCTATAACCTAAGTAAGACCTTACAAATACTTTGTACTGAATGTATTTTTTTTTATTTTTTTTAATGCAAGGAAGAAGGAACCAAGGGCCATGGGCCTACAACTGTTCCTTCTAAGAACAAACAAAAACAATACAAAAAGAGAGCCAAATTCAAGATCCATTGTTCATTTCGAGATGCCTGGACACACTGCGTTTGAAGGACTGGAGATCATAGGAAGTAGGAAATACAGACAGAGGAAGACAGTTCCAGAGCTGACCGGTTGCATAAATGAAGGACTGGGAATAACGGTTAACTTTTGCATTAGAGAGTTGGACAGAAAAAGGATGAGAGGTTGTTGCTAGACGGGTGCTACGTGCCCGTCGTAGAGGTGGAGGGATGCAAGCAGACAGTTCAGGGGAACAATAGCCATTGAAGTAGCGATAGAAAAGAGGTAAAGATGCAACAGTGCAGCGAAGAGACAGAGGTTGAAGGGAGCCAGTAAGAGGAGCAGAGTTAATGAGACGAAAAGCCTGTGACTCCACCCTATTGAAAAAGGCTGCATGTGGGGAGCCTCCCCACACATGAGAGTTGTACTCTAAACAGGGGCGAATAAAACCCGCGTACAAAGTCAACAACTGTGCAGGGGTAAAGAAGGTTCAGAGTCAGCTTAGCACACCTAATCTCTTGGAAGCAGATTTCACAAGAGATGTAAGGGTATGTTCCAAGATAAATCCCTAGTGAATGAAACCCCAAGCATGTTTAAGGATGATGCAGGAGCGAGCTGTACATTATTAAACATCAGTGGGTACTCCTGTGGAAGATTCTGGTGGGTTGATAGGTATAAGAATTGAGTCTTTGATGCATTAAAAACAACAAGATTATTTTTGCCCCAGTCAAAGATACGAGCCAAGTCAGACATTAGGTGTGCCACAGCCTTACACAACACCTCTTCGTTTTAAGCTAATGATTCATACCATCTATGCAACTGCAGTCACTGCCCTTTATCATCTCATTATCAAAAAATTCCTTTAAAAATTAATAATACAGTACCTGTGCCAGCTGACCTAATTTACAATTGCAGAGAGTCACCTTTAAATCACTTACTGTGACCAACACTCATCCGTACAAATCCTGGCGGCCAAAGTTGTTGATAAAATTCCTTGATGGCTGTGTGAATGGATGGTCCCTCTCTAGGGGAGGATCTGGCAGGAGGTGTGTACAGGCTGGGTGGAAAGTGGTGTTGGGTGAGCTGCAGTTCACTGGGTGATACAAGAAGTGGAATGGTTAGAGGAAGGTAAGTACGGTTACACTACACTGGCCTTTATTGTACACCATTGCTAGAATCATTAAAACACAGAGAAGATGGGAAAAAAAAAGTTAATTATCTATGGAAATTACAGAAGTAGCATACATAAAATATTTAGAGGTGATAGTTCTATATAAGCCATAAAAATGATAAATGATTAGTAGCAAAAATAAAACGAACGACACATCACAAATATAAATGTACTATGATGTAACACCTTAGTTGCCCCATCAGGTATATGGTTTGGCGCTAGGCATTTAAATAACTGAATCTGTGTAAACTTACCAGGCAGACAGGGTCCCTCACACACCCTCACGTCAATAGGAGGAGGCGTGGGGCAGGTGGAGGCAGGAAGGAAGAGGGCAGCAGCTAGGGTAAAGCTGGGGACAGGCAATTCTTGCAGCAGCGGGCGGACACAGCCAACCAATCGTTGTTGCAGGCCAGTGCCACACCACTCAGAACACACACCCCAACTCCCCTCTTCCCATCTGATTCAAAGTAAAGAGTTATCATCATCATTATCATTTTCCAAACTCTTATTCCTACCAAAAGATAGGGTGAGGAAGGATCCAGCAAACAAAGAAAAAGAAAGCAGAGAAGAGGGGAGAAGGTTGTGTTTTGAAATATAGAATCAACAGAATTTTTCACCTTATTACATTATGACATATCCTGTGAGGAGTGACTTTGGCAAAATATTATTCAGACATTTGTCTCCCAATTATGCACTGTAGTGACCCATTTTTCAATGATACACTATCCTCCCTCACATTCTCTGTCAACTTGCTCCTTCATGCTTCATGTCATTTTTGGTCCATTTCCCAATTCTGTACTGCAGTGACCTCTTTTTCAGTGATACAGTACCCTTCCTCATATTCTCTGTCAACTTACTCCTTCATGCTTCATGTCATTTTTGGTCTACCTATCCTTCCAGTGACCACTCTCACTGACTGTGCTTGTCACTCTTCATTTACCCTAAAGGTAGACAGGAAATGGGAGAGAACAGGTAAAGGACACAGTGTTAGACATTAGACAGATAAATGGAAGGGTAGACAAAAGAAGAAAGAGACTGGAGATCCCATTTTGTGGCAGGAATCAATAGACATGTCAATAAACTTGGGTTGATAGACAGACAAGCAGAGAAGTAAAAAAAACAGAAAGAAGAGTGAAAATGGAGAAAGGATACACTACAAGATAATAGACATTAAAAAAAAAAAAAGTATAAAATATCTTAGAGTTCAAAGGAAATAGAGGAACATAGAGGTAGAATGACCATACCTTGGAGGGGGCTCACAAGAGAAGGTGTTGCAGGGGCGAGTGTACGGTGAATGGTAGTTGGGTAGACCATCACATTTTTCCTCGGAAACTTTATTCTCTGGGGATGTCACCTCCACACACACCTGTCAATGTTCACGCAGTTATTTTCAAATGCATTTCCACACGTCATGCACAGTCAGACTCTTCTGTCATCACACAGTCCTACTGTACAGAAACCCAGCTTTATACATGCAGTACATCCTTGAAAAAGGTGCATTTGAATTCTGCCATTCTCCAAAGCGTGGGTTAAACACCTCCAAGCGGCGAGCGGCGGCGTGCATCATACCCTATACTGTCCATGTCAACACTGAGAGCGGAACTACTACTACTAGTTACGTTAGCACTCATGTTATTTTATTTTTCATTGATAATACGAATAAGGTTAAGCTTGAGAACGCAAATTCCGGAACACCTTTCCCTCGGCGATTTATTTAACATCTGACACCTGAATCTACACTTATATGCTGTGACTGAAATTATATAGATATTAATATCACTTCCCTTGTAAGTTAGTAAGTAATTACGGAGACTATATTTATCACTATTAAGACTGACCTGAGTAATTACAGGTTAATTAGCAAGAGATTAGCATCAGTACTCCATTAAAGGACGTATTTTATGGCACAGGAGGTGATTTATCTGTGCATATATAATATTACACTAAATAAAATATATTAAGATTAACAAAATAATACAAAAAATGCCAAAGAGACACAACATTAAACTGAATAAAATGTATTAAGATTACCAAAATAGTAAAATAAAAATAAAAACTCTGTGTAGGCCACGCAAATGACAGAGCCATCACAGTGCGACGGAGGCAGAAAAAATCAACAACAGCGCGACATAAAAGCCAGGGGTGGCGCACATCATACTCCCACCCTTTCCGTGTCAACACTGAAGGCGGAAGAGCTCAAATGTCGGACTCACAGAGTACGGAATCAATGGAGACCGAAAAAAAATCAGACAACAGCGCTGCATAAAAGCATGGGTTAAACACATCTGATCGCGAGTGGTGGCTAGTGTCACATCCCCACGCTCTCCATGTCAACACTGAAGGCGACGGGGCCTGAATTTAGCTCTGCCGCCTTCAGTGTTGACATGGAGAAGGTGGGGGTATGACGCTCGCCGCCGCTCGTGATCAGAGGTGTTTAACCCATGCTTTTATGTGGTGCTGTTGGCTGATTTTTTTTTTCTTTTCTGCCCTCCATTGATTTCGTAGGTTGAGCCCTTCCGCCTCAGTGTTGACATGGACAAGGTGGAGGTATGACGCTCGCCGCCGCTGGCAGTCTTAGATGTTTAATCCATGTTTTTATGCTGCGCTGTTAATTGATTTTTTTCGCCCTCCGTAGTTCGATTTGGTACCCCATTCAGTGTGCCTCCGCTGCACTGTGATGGCGCTGTCATTTGTGTGGCCCGACACACGAAAAGGGCTTCGGAGTTTTTATTTTCATTTTACTATTATTTTTATTTTACCATTCATTTGCAAGAAATGTACCCGCTTCTATTAACTCGATACTTTCTTTCCGGTCACTTTCTGTCATCCTCTTCCAACCATTCCCACCAACTCAGTTCATTTACCTTCTTTCAGTCCCACCAGCCTTCACTGTATTTTGCCCTGATCCACATTCTCCCATCCTCTCATACCCACCTGAGTGACAAGCTGGGTGCCGCCCCCACATGAATGAGTGCAGGGGGCGTAGGTGGAGATGCGGGTGTGTCTGGGGGCAGTGGCAGCTACAGTGGGTGGCTCCACTGCTCCTTCTCGCAGATTAACCACTGCCAGCCTTTCAACATAGTAGCATACAACATACAAAAACTTGACTTAGATTTATGGCTACTGACTGCAAGAGGGTCAATAAGACATACAGCCAATATGTGATAAATCCAACATAGCTCATTGCAGAAGTACAGAACACAGAAGTTTAGAAATTCAGATACTTTAGAAGAAGAGTCAACTATAACCAATAATTCTCACCAAAATGAATAAACTTGTCTAACATACATTATATGAAATATCTCAGTATCAAGGTACTGTACCTGTCTGGAAGAAATTAAACCTGCAAATGAGTGTCCAAAATACTTTGAAAATACTTCTTAGTTAAAGTGCTCTGTTGCATACACTATATAATACTGATTTTACTCTTCATTTATGGATATTGCATTCTCTGTACATTGATGACCCTTAGGTACTGATATTGGCAATGTCTTTTTAATCAGAGAACAGCCTTACCTGTCAAACATAGACTGCATTTTAAGATGATTCTCCTGGGAAGGGTAGGTAATGGCAGGTGTGAAAATTGTGGGTCTATTTGTAGGTGTGAATATATTAACAGCTTTTGAAGTATTGGCAGATGTGGATGAAAGTTGGTTTTCCTGTCTTTCCTTCTCACCTTCTTTCATCCCTTCCTTGTCTTTCTCTTTCACTTCTTCCTTTTCCCTATCTTTCATCCCTTCCTTATCTCCCATTTTCAGTGTTTCCTTCTCTCCCTCTTTTACACTATCCTTCTCCTCTCTTGCCATCCAACGCAGCAGAGGGTAGATGAGATTGTGGAGGGAATTTCGGAGGTTAGATCCAGAAATGCTTATGGCTCGGACAGAAAGGGGAACATCAGTAGTTTCTTCTGTTAGTCCCATTTTTTGTCCATCTGCACTTTCCCCTTTCTCCTTTTTGTCTTTGTCTCTTGGTTTCTCTTCTTCATCCTTCTTATTCTTCATTATAGTATCTAAAGTGTTATTGTTATTACTGGAATTTTGGTCTTCTATATAGGAAAGAATTTGATGAATATCTTTTGTTATGTGGCTGTCTGATGAATTGAGCCTTTTCTCACTCAGGTGCATCCTTTCATTCATTTTCATTTTTTCTTCAGTATTAAAACTATTCAGGGCCTGTTTTTTACCTTTCCTAGGTTCATCTATGTCACTTAGTCCTTCAGGATGGCTCTCTGCACTGTCACTGCTACCATTATTTTCCTTTAACTCATAGGTGTGGCTTGTGTTTGCTGATGAATTAATTTTGTATTCATCACTCCTTGCAGTATGTTCCACTCTCACACCTGCTGAGGAATCATGAAAGTCTGTTTGAGAGGGCACCACTGAGGATGTGTTGGAGAGAGAGGAGGGGGGAGATGTTTGAGAGATGCTTGGAGGGACTTTGAAATTATCATGAGTTTTTATCACACCAGGAGACCTAAATGAGGAGGATGTCAATGGAATGGTGGAATTATTAAATGTCATGTCTGCACCTTCAGTTTCCATCTTTTTTATCACAGCGGTTGTATTTCCAGAATCTCTTTGAGGTAGGTATGGTTGGGGTCGCATGGCTGTAGCTGGGGACTGTGTGGGTAGTGGAGCTAGTGGAGAGGGAGGGAGGGCGGGTGAGGCTGGGATGATTACAGAGGAAGGACACTCAATATAGCGGTGAAGGAATGGGGGCAGGATATGGCAGCGGAGAGGCACAGGGATGCTGCTCACCTGTAAGAGCAAAAAAGATGATGGACAATAAATGACTACTTTAACTTCTTCTTTTTTTCAGTATTGTAGCATATAAGCAGTGACTGTTGATAAATACATAATTAAAGAAAAGTGCCTGTATATTCCCTAGCTTTTGTAAAAGGTGATTAAAATGGAGGATGGAAGTCTCCTCCCTCTCATATGTACTAGCTACTTCAGTTGAGGGAACTTCATTGCTCATCATTAGTACAATATTGCAAATAGAGCTGTATCTCATATTAAATAGGAGAGGGAGGGGTTCAGCCTGGGTCTTATTTTTCTGATTCATGTTCCCTTGAAAATCAATGAATTTTAGTCAAGATATCCCATTACCATATGAACAGACTGACTAACATAAGCCCAGATCTGGATTCACACACACTAAAAAAAAAAAAAAAAAAAAAAAAAGGTTATGATGATGGTGATAGACAGCAAACTAGAATTCTGTTACAAGGGAAAATACCTAGTGAGGAGTAGAGAAGTTTTGTACAAATTTAGACGCCATAAAGAAATAGGATTGTTCTATTCCTTGTTTTAAAACGTGTTCAAAAAATAACTGTTAGTATTCCCACTCCTCCCTGACTGTATCAAATTACATATACCTTTCCTTAGCCTCACCTCATCAGGGACTGTGGCTGGGGGGAAGTTGTGCTTCTCTTCTGGCCTGAAATGTGGTGGCAGAGTGGGTCGGCTAGCTGGTGGCCTGGCAGATGGCCGGTGGGGTGGGCGAGTTGGCTGGCCAGTGGGCGGTAAAAATGGTGGTCTGTTGGGTGGCCGGTAAGGTGGTCTGGAGGGTGGCTGGTGCGGTGGTCTGGAGGGTGGCTGGTGCGGTGGTCTGGAGGGTGGCTGGTAAGGTGGTCTGGAGGGTCTGGAGGGTGGCCGGTAAGGTGGTCTGGAGGGTGGCTGGTAAGGTGGTCTGGAGGGTGGTTGATTAGGTTGGAAGGGTGGTATGGTTGGTCGACTGGTAGGTGGTTGGTTAGGTGGTGCAGCTGTGTGTGGGGGTGATACAGTTTCCTCTCGCTGGCACCGACCTGCCCAACACACCTGTGATTGTCCACAGGGGGTGCCAGGTAGGGCAGGGTGGGCCCCTCGGCTAATCATACCATTTGTACACCACAGATATCCACACACATCCTGGAATGTACATGTGCAGTTCAGGAAAATTATATGTAAAAATGATGGTATATTTACTGTACTGTAAACTGTTCAGTTTTGATACTGTATTTCCCCAAAAGAGGAAAGAAGAGCAACTAGGAGCTCGGATACAGTGTGAGGGAAAAGACCTACTGTAATTTTATATATGACTGGATGGGAAACTGACAGAGAAGGGAGGCTATTATAATGCAGGATATGGTATTTTATTGTTGAAATACTCAAACTGGGGTGAAACAGTTAAATGAGTGCTCTACTAACTGTGGTTGTAGCAACAGCTCTGTAATCTGTCCCAAAGGCAAAACGACACTGCTCATCTGCAGAGAACCTCTGTCCTGGGAGGCCACCAGCATTGTGATCCAGCTCTGGGGGCACAACACGTTGCGGGCCATGCGCTGCACTCTCTTCCTCTTTTTGCTTGTTGTCTTGGTTCATCCCCTCAACCTTTCGTTTTATTGCTCTGATGGCATCTAGGCAGGTGTGGTTTCTGTGGATGTGACACATTTTAGCCCTTTCTATGCACTGTTGCTAAAGAAATGACATTAATGATTAATAAAACACTTCACAATAATACTTAAGTACAGTGCAGCACTGTACACTACAGTGCTATATACGGGAATAGATACAGAACAATCCCTTTATTTGTGTAGCAAAATTCCAAAATTAAAATGTTCTAAGCTTTACACCTCCAGATTTATATCTGATTTATATCTTATTGCTTCATTATTCTAGTTATTTCATCGTATTATCACAGAACCAATTAATACTCACAGTTACATAAACGCAGATGATTGCTGTGTTCAGAATGTGTGTATCACTGTACAGTAATTTGGTACAGACTAGTAGTTGCAAGTTTAAATATCTGCTTTAACTACCAGACTTAAATGGTACTCTCTCCCACAGTGAAGTGCAGCAACTGTTATCTCCAGGATGTGAGTGAAGGCTAAGTATAATGTGTGGTTGACATGTGAGACTCTTTATAAGGATGAATCTGTGTGATAAGTGGAGGAGATGAGAAGAGGATGAGGAGGAGGATGGATTTTGTGAATGAAGATCTGAGAGAGAGAGAAAGGGCTGACGGGGGAGGGGGGTGTAGGACTGAGCTATATGGCAAAGACTGGTCAAATACTGTACATTGATTCAATATAGAAATGAGTAAAATATGAAAGACAAAGAAGAATGAGTGTGATAATAAGGGTTAATGGGTGCTAGCATAAATGGGAATGTCAACCTGAGCGGGTACAGCTGATAGATACCTTACAATGGCCGCCAGATTTTTCCGGGAGCAAGTTGACCAGGTGTAAGAGACAGGGCTAAGTTCCGTACCCATTAGGTGACCTTCGGCAGGGCAGTCATGTGTGGAAATGTGGTCACCATCATGAGGTAGACCGAGGGAGTGAGCCAATTCGTGAGCAATGATGTACGCTGCCCTGAAGGAGTGACCCTCGACCACTGAGCATCCTGCCTGAGGGTGACACAGCCCACCCACATAGGTCACACCCAGTGCATCTGGGGAGGAGTCAAACATGTCCTCCCTGTGGCAGAGTTGGAAGGGTTAATGAGGGAGAGGTGGTGATGCCTATTTTGTAGTAAGTGATGCCGTATAATAATAATAGTAATAATAATAATAATAATAATAATAATAATAATAATAATAATAATACAGTAACAACTTCCCCTAGGCATATACAGTATACATGTTATATAGTCTGGTATCTGTGTGGGTTACATTCTCACATACATGCATTTATATCAGAGCATTTCATCAATGCTGTCTCAAGCACTGTCATATACAATAAAGCACACTGTACATACCCTCACCCTCATCCAGACACACCTCCCCACCCATACCCTTAACCACACACACACACACAACAGTACACGCATCCACACTTGTCTATGGCCACCCACTATCCACCTTGTGTCCATCCTTTAATATCTATACTCACTCTCTTCCATCCATACCATGTTTTTTTCCACACACACATAAACCCACGACTGCTCCAGCCTACATATACATCCACTCACCTACATGTATATATATTTTGTTTGGTAATATTCACACTTCCTCACCACCATACCCATCCTATTTTCTGAACTCTCTCTCTCTCTCTCTCCTGCCTACCTACCTACCAGTGCACCCACTACCCCTGAACTTCCACCCACTCATATATATACATGCCCACCCTGTTCACACCCACTGCCCACCAACCAACACCCACCCACATGCCAGCTCAGTCCAATCCACACACCCACTCTTCTATACACCCACTGTCCACCCGTTTATACCCACATACACCAAATTCCTGACCATTTACAAGCACTGTTCACTCATTTACACCCACTACCCACCACTTAACATCCACTCACACCCACTACCCACCCATTTACACCCACCCACCCTTACCACCCATCAGTGTATAACCACTTATACCCACAACCACTGTTCACAGTTTACACCATCTACATCCACCACCCATCAATTTACACCCATCTGCACCCACTACCTACCAATTTACACCCAACCACATCCATTACCCTCCAATTTACATCTACCTTCAACCTTTATCCTCCAAAATACACCCAGTACTCACCCAGTGATGAGCATAGCATGATGCCAGCGAGTTGGATCCTCAAACGGTGGACGTCGAACACTGGCCCACTGGCAGAACCCACTGAGAGTGCCACTGGCCATGGCCCTGCCACTGAAAGGCACCACCTCCTCCTCAGCCCACACCCCCACCTGCACCAGCTGCACTTCCAGCTGTACTCCAGACCCACGCAGAGCCTCCTGTAGTATGTTCTCTGCCTGCAGGCGGGCAGGAAGATAAGTTGGCTTGGGTCAAGTCTGATTCGTTTAGATTAGGTAATGCTGAATAAAATTTGGTGTTGTACTGCTAAATTATCATTTTATGTGCAGAGATGAAAGAACCAAAGGTCTAAAGCCTACAATTTTTTTTCCATGGAAAACAAAATAAAACCGAATTTACGATCCATAGAGGTTAACAGACCCGAGAGGGAAACAGACAGAAGGAAATATAGACTAAGGATGACAGTTCCAGAGTTGACCTACTGTATTCATGACTGTCTGTGGAGAGACAGGAAGCTGAATATGCTGCTTTACATTAAATTTAATTCAGTTATATTAGGTCATGTTAGATAAGATTAGATACTGACAGATTAGACTGTCATCTCAGTTAATTCATTCAGAGTTCTAGATGCATGAAAGGATCACTGGCCACACCTGTTAATGAGATGCTGGTAACTTACAGCAGAGATGACGGTGGTGATGAATTTGTGTGTGGCAGCAGGTGCGTCGTCAGGATGGAAGGTGGCCAGCAGGCGGTGCAAGGTGGGATCTGCAAACACAGCTAGGCGGAGGGACTTTACCACGCTCATATCATCCCTATTCCCGTTCATCTCCCCGCCATCACCAGCTTCTCTCACCATCCTCACTCTCATTCCACTCTTCCCTGAAAAGCGCAAACATGAATCAAGGCATCGTGACGGAGAGAAAAGGCCAGTAGTGTTAACCCCTTCATAAATGGTAAGGAAATTTAAGTTTATTCACATATACTTTTTACTCTAATAGGGCAATATTCATTTGGTTGCCTTTCTCTGACCTATTTTCAATTCTGTAACATCCCTTCACAGGTGTATTGGTCCCAGAACTGTACGTATTCACAGTGCAGTCTAACTTCTTCTTTTTTTCGTTTTTATATAATGGGATGATTTTATCGTGGCTCATATTAAGGAACTTCCTGCTTATAAATCCTAGTATAGGTCTTTATTTTCTTCACATTCTTTATCACACTGTTGCTAGAGCTTTTTTTTTTTTTTAGAAGGCTTTTAGGAGAGAGAGAGAGAGAGAGAGAGAGAAATATTACCTTGTCTTCTGTACTCCGCTGTGAAGTTGCCTCTCTCCTGTAAACAGAAAGATAATATATTTTAGACACTGCTGGAGAGGGACGCCTTGATGTGGTAGTACCGAAATGACTAGATGGCTCCACTGCCAGGTTATACAAACGTTCTTCAACTCCCTCCCTATATGCCTACCCCAAACGGTGGACTGCAGGATAAGGGGGGAAACAAGCCAGCAGTCCACCCGGTTCACATTTTAGATACCGTATACCTTCGCCATCGTCAATAAAATAATTCACTAGCGTCCTTCTATAACTGAAAGGGCTAGAATAAAAAAAAAAAAACTTAGAGACAAAAGAAATATAGCGTTTCCGTTAATCTGGCAAAAATCTCACTCCTTTCAGGTCAGTGGATAACCACGTGTCATTATAGGAGGACTGAAGGATCGATCTGACTAGTAACCAAGTAGACTCATAATTTCATACCTCGTACCTAAGATTCATCGAGATTCAAGCAACCATGACTTAATATTCAAGAAAAGGGAGTGACAGTTCCATTAGGCCAAGACATATGACTAACAAACTGACTGCAAAATGAGACGATGCTTTCCTTACCAGCGCAACAGAAGACAAAGCCAGGAGCAGATATAACAGTGAGACAGGTAAAGCCAGGGAATATTTCAACCTGGCCATTTTTGCCACACACGGACCACGACAGGAGCAACCTCCCTTTCCTTCAGTTTTAACTCGACTGTGGGGGCGTGGCAAGACGGCTGTATTTATAATTGGGGCTGGGATCGGCAATTCTGGCCTGATTGCGTATATTCAAATACCCTACATGCAAAAAAAAAGCTTAGTATATGTAAAAAAAATGTTACCCCGATGAATATTATGGACAGCAAAATCATAATAAGAGTTATTTGAATACATACATTAGAAAATTTTGGTGCCGTGACGGTCAGAAAAAATGGTGGGAAAAGATGACTCTCCGTGAGATTTGTTGTCAGTGGCAGAAATTAATTACCTTTTGGGCCTCAGGTGTGGCAGGTGGCTTATCTGAGCGGGGGAGAGGGAGATGAAGGGGGCCTGGAGGGAGAGAGGGAAGAGATAATTCTAGACGGTGGAGGAGGATATCCAGACATTTTTATTGGTCCGTAGCATGAAATGTGTGTTGTGGTTGCAGCCGACTGTTACACGCTTGACTTGGACGGGCAGCTGTGTTTTACGAGTCCTGAAAGGTAAATAATCCGAGAGTCTGTATGTGTAATCGGGGGAACCAAGACAAGGTGCAAACACTTAAGAACACATGAAATTTATACACTACTGCAGCCCCTTAAAAGTACGCCTCTAGGCAGGATTGTTTGGACTGAACCCACGCAAGAGAGCCACTGAGCTCTATGCACTGGGTACTCTAGAGCTCAGTGAGGATAACTGATTAACGTACACGCCATCAACCCAGAAGCAGTGATCCCTTAACCCTTTCAATACGATGACCTCTTCGTTATCTCCCTCCTGTCTCCAGACGATTTTATTCAGCTGGGAGACATCATTACTATCTCCCTGCTATCTCCAGACGATTTTATTTAGATTGGAAGAAAATTTTCGAACAGGGGGTTTGGATACAGCCTTCATTAACCCCTTCCTAACGCCGACTCTCTCTCTCTCTCTCTCTCTCTCTCTCTCTCTCTCTCTCTCTCTCTCTCTCTCTCTCTCTCTCTCTCTCTCTCTTTCTCTCTCTCATTCCCAGGACATTTTTAAGCTGAGTCTCTCCTTATCCCTCGTTATCTCTCTCTCCCTAATGTATCCACACCTCTTCTGAGTCTCGCTTTCTTTCAAACACGAATGCATTTTTAAATTCTTGATGTAGGAGAAATATCACAAATGGGAAGTGTGAAAAATGAGAAATATAAGGTATTAGGGGTCAGATGGGTGTTAGGTGGAGGTGGGTGGTGTTAGGTGGGAGGTGGGTGGTGGTAGGTGGGAGGTAGGTGGAGGTGGGAGTTGGGAGGGGGGACAGGTGGGAGATGAGGCCTCGTTAAGTACAGGTGTTGTGCAGGTGTTTAAAGAGTAGGTGTGTGTGGGTGGCAAGGGAGTTCTCATATACCTTTTCTTCCCTCAACCACGCCTATTTTATCTACCTGCCTACCTATCTATCTACCTGCCTATCTGCCTATCTGTCTATCTGTCTGTCTATCCCAAGCATCAGTGTTCTAAGCCTCGACCGGTTTTGACTCTCTCTCTCTCTCTCTCTCTCTCTCTCTCTCTCAAAAATCCCTGACCCCTCTCATCTCAGTGTAGTCGCAGTGTAATTTATTGACTAGTAACCAAGGAGAAGAAATTACCACATTTACTTAAGCCCAACGTTCCTCATGCAATCACAGGTTAATATTTAGCTACTATGAGTGACCCAGTTCCCTCTAATGATAGCAAATATGACCACAGTTAATCTTAAAACAGACATTTATTTCTTAGATTAAATAGGAAGGATAGAAAAGAATAGACACGACTTGAGAATAACTTTATATATATATATTTGCTCCATAAAATTACCAACAAGAACACTATAATCTATAACCAGAAATTTGGACGTTTTTTCATTGACTTAAATATTACGTAACGCCTCTCTCGTAGCGATTCATTTTGCACCTTACACTTGAATGTTCACTGATGTTTTAATGATGCAGGATGTATTTATTATAACCCCTATCGACGTCATTATGATTTTTATTATTATTATTATTATTATTATTATTATTATTATTATTCTGCCTAATAAAGATCCCTAACCCATTTTTTGCTCAGCTGATGGCCAAGTGTAATCAGACTGAAAGACTGACTTTGACTAATAACCAAGGAGACTCATTCCTATATTATACTTCAGACACATCGAATTTCACGCAACCAAGCTCCCTATTCTCTTCAGACGAGGAAGCTCCCTGACACCTCTTCCTAAGCGATTTATTTTGCTTATTACACCTCGCTCAGTGTCACGTAAATATTCTTAATATCACAGTACTCGGCATTATTCTAACCAGTCGTGTCCAAAAATAAATCGCAAGGGAACAGGTGTTAGGGAACCATCTAAACACTGAGGCTAAGAGAGTCGCCCAGTTCCGTCAGATGAAAGCACAGCAACTTTGCCTGCCTATTTTATTTATTTATTTTTTATTTATTTATTATTTACTTTGGCAGGATTTCTAAAGTTAAGGGGAAAGTGAATTATATCAGTCCTCCAATAATAATAATGATAATAATAATAATAATAATAATAATAATAATAATAATAGTAATAATAATAATAATAATAATAATAATAATAATAATAATAATAATCGTCTGAAAGGTGCACGATTCAAACGTCACTGTGCATGACTGAAAAAAAAAAAACACTTGAATGTATGAAGCTTGGAAGGCATGAGAGCTAAAAAAAAATCCTTAAATTTATGCTTGACTCCGTGCATGAATTTGAAAAGCTTGTGTGTGTGTGTGTGTGTGTGTGTGTGTGTGTGTGTGTGTACGTATTTAGTTGTGTGGGGGAGGCTTGGTGATGCCCGTGACGAAGTAGTTCCTGTCCCTCACCACTGTGGCTCTGCGGATAGATGAATAGATAGATGTGATCGATAAATGGACAGACAGACACACACACACACACATCAATATTCATCCACATAGCTTATTTCCCGTAGCTCAAGGCGTAATACACAATACCACGGCTCT
>JAGKTI010002010.1:40441-73065 GCA_018397915.1 Birgus latro
TATTTATGTCTGTCTGTATGTATGTGTTTATCTATCTCTGTCTGTCTGTATGTGTCTATTTATATCCATCTAGTCTCTTCTCTCTCTCTCTCTCTCTCTCTCTCTCTCTCTCTCTCTCTCTCTCTCTCTTTGGGATAGGAGGATAGGATGGGAGGAAAGGAGAGAGAGGTGAGGAGGGATGGAGGGAGAAAGAGAAGGAGAAGAAAGTGAAGGAGAGAAGAGATAAGGGAGGAAGAAGACAAGATGGGAGAGAGGAAGGAAGAGGGAAGAGCTGGAGATAAGGAGATGAATGAGGAAGATGATAGGGAAGGAGGAGGAAGGTAGGGGGAAGGAATGAGAGAGAGAGAGAGAGAGAGAGAGAGAGAGAGAGAGAGAGAGAGAAGAGACTAGATGGATATAAATAGACACATACAGACAGACAGAGATAGATAAACACATACATACAGACAGACATAAATAGATAGATAGCCAGACAGACAGGCAGACAGACAGACAGATAGACAGATAAATAGACAGATAGATAAACATAGATCTATTCCAGTTGCCAGCCGGTTAGCCAGGTCAGGTCACTCACCCACAAGAAATGACCTTTGACCTTTAACGACACACTAATTACAGACGAAAAGGTGAAAAAAAAGTTTGTAAAATCTTAGTATTAAGTTTCATATCGGAGAAGGTTACGAGGCCATCATCATCATCATCATCATCATTATCATCGTCATCATCGTTATTATTTTCATCATCATTATCATCTTCATCATTATCATCGTTATTATTTTCATCGTCATCATCCTCCTGCCTTCCCCACCCCCTGCCTCTCCCCTCCCCTTGCCCTCTACCTATCCCCCTACCTCCCACCCGACCTTCTGCCTATCCTCCTGCCTTCCCCGACTCCCTGCCTTCCCCCTGCCTTCCCACACCTTTATTTTACCAGGTGTCTGTAGGTCACGGCAATTAATTCATAACATCCAGAATTTTCACGGGCTGGAGAGAGACGCCTTCACGTGGTGGCACCGATTTGGCCGGACGGAGGATCTGCTGGGTATAGAAGCGTTCCCTACTACTACTACTACTACTACTACTATCACTTCTACTACTACCACTATTACTACTACTACTACTACTACAGCTACTGCGACTTGATTTGGTGCTAAATTAATGTGGCTAGGAAGATATAATGTCCTTGTTTTAGGCCTTTCAAAATTGTGGCTACACTGAATAACACTGCTAGCTCCTTCTCTTCCTCCCTGTATTCTCTCCTTTCTTCCTTCTTCTGTCCCTCCCTCCTTCCCTTCCTTCCTTCCTTCCTCTCTTTCTCTCCCTCTATCCACATCTCCTTGATCTTAGCGCTTTCCTTCGTTTCGTCTTCGTATATGCATTTTTTTCCCTTCCTTCCCTCCTTCGTTTGTTCCTGCCTCCCTCCTTTCCTTTCATTCTTCCTCCAACTATCGCCATTCACGCCCTCTTTTTTAAATTTAATCTTTTGTCATCCATTCTTCCTGTTCGCCTTACAAATAACAAAAAGTAAATAAAACGTTAACATGAATGCCAGTTTCAGAAGAGTAACACTATTAGCGAGAGAGAGAGAGAGAGAGAGAGAGAGAGAGAGAGAGAGAGAGAGATTCTTATAGTATAGTTAGCCTTGAAGGCATTTTCTGTAGTGAAATATAAATTGGCCTTTCCTATTTTAAGGGAGCGCTTGGTAAATCGTCATATAGAAAATACGTATTATCTCAAAAGACGTATATAACCGTAGCATTATCAAGATTTATTTCCTAACTAATCATATATTAGAGGCATGTGTGCTGGGAGGTGAGCGTCATGCATGAGACCCTCTGCATGGCGCCTCAGAGTTCAAAAATCAGTGAATCCGGCCGATAGAATATTTGGGATAAAAACTTTAACTAAAATATCTTCTAGGGTGGTACCTTCTGTTTAGACAGGTGGATTTTTTGTGTTGCAGAGTACTGTTACAAATTACGCTTACTTTGGAATGAGTAAAAACTGATCCCGTTGCATAATACTTCATGCAACTCGCGCTAGTACCGGGTTCTCCTAATTGTGAGTGTGTGATCAGCTGGGAAATCACGCCGGATCAACGTGTAGTTACAATAATGGTGGACCAGGCACAAGTTCGCATCCAGGAGGCCATGACAGGCCTTGTGGATGACCTCGACAAGACATACTTACGTGGAATGCAGGTCAGAGATGAAGAAGCCAAGAAAGTGGGTGGAAGTAGGCCCTGGGAGGAATGTGGCTTGACCAACACCGGTTACCAAGGTGTTTGGTCCTGTTTTGATAATAAAATGACTTGTTAGGCATGGTTACAGTAGCGGCCGATACAAAGGCAACAGCGCCCGTTCATCAGTATCAGTAGTAATTTGGAAACTGCAGGGTGAAAGTGAAGTACTGTTGTATGTTGGTGCAAGTTGTGTTATTGTATGAAACTACAGATTACGTGTCGAGTCAGTGGTCTGCTTCCCGAGAATGAATGCCTCTTAATTTTTGTTATAGGCAAAGTTAGAGTAAAATTGATTAACAGCTAATAGTCAGACCTGGGCATTTTAGGGGGAAGCCTTTAGTTAATGAAATAGCACAGGCTTATTATGATTGTTTTTGGTAAAGGTTTAAAAATATCCACATGTTTTAAGCTCATGTTAGAGTGCTTATTAGAGGAGTTAAGAGTACAACTTGTCTATGGTACTGAACTGCCCATAAGGCTTTGCAAAACTGACAAGATTCAAGAAAAACAGGTAAAATTATGGTCAGTTTGTGCCTTCATACATCCCTGGAATTCAAGAATTTCCTTTACAGGTTTGTGTAGCTGTCTCACATTGTAGCTGCTGATTTTAGTAGCATAACTTGTGCCTGCCACTGATGTTGGAAGAGGTTATTTATTCACCTTTGACTGTCTGTCTCTCTTCTAGTGTATGTGATATCTTTAAAAGTCATTGGATTTCAATAAAATTACCATCATGGATTGGTGGGCAGTGGAACAAGGAAGTTTACTAGATTTTGAGGTGGATCTGGATCCAGATGCAGGAATAAGCAATAAATTTGTCAGTTTGCCATTTTGGATGGCCATGGAATTTATATAGTTTTCGGAGATTATATGTTTCACCTTTTACCCATACACCATAAATAGTTGTTGCAAATGGATATTAGCAAATGCCTGTATATGTTGAAACATACACAAAACCAAGGTGTGGTATGCTGCTATGTTGATCAGATGATGTTTGTACATACTGTATATTCATGGTGGTTAGGTGATGTCTATGTACACCACCATGTTGTTACAGTGTTAGGTGATTATAATGGTTGGTGGGGTCTGGCAGGGTGTAACTGCTCCACCCAGCTTCTTCCCTCCTCCTGTCTTGCTTGCACTGTTGTATGTGCCTTCTCATCTTGCTAGTAATATGTAATGTAATTTTTGGTGCTGTTGATATTAATTTTTATCCATATTTTCAAAGAGGATAAGAGTTAGTGCAATGTGAGATAACACGAACTGGCAAACGGAAATTTTTATCTCTTTATGGTGTGAGGGTGAAGTCTGAGGCTTTTGTTTCAACTCCTGCCTTTCCTTTCTGTTCAGTGTCACATTCATTACTGCAGTGTTACATTTCTCTTTTGTTAAGTATTTTAATGGCCTTTGCTCCTTTGAACCGTGTCGGCATTCTTTTCCGATAATGGCAAGCATACAGCACCTATTAGATACAGCCATCAACAAAAGTCCATCCACATCTCCTGCTTGTCTCATTTCTGGAGTCAAAAAATTTAAATGAGATGCAGTGGACAAAGGTGGATATTGTCACCCACAGTTGGATGATAATATGCACCTTAGCTCAGTGTATCACAATCAAATGCTTGTGAATCCAGTCATGAAAGAGGTGCAGGAGAGGTAAATGGACCTCTTTAGTTAATTGTACACACATACACATTTTTTCTGTGCAGATCTAATGCAGAATATAACTACATCAGTATTCTGAGCCCTTCTTGTACAGCTGGTCAACTCGCTGTTTCCCCATCGTCCTCCCAAGAAGAGAGGGGAATGCACTTTGTAAGGTTGGCTCATATGTGCAGTATAATGCATTAAGACTAGGTACCAGGTTACTCTTGGTCTGGTATAGTACTATGTGTGTGTAGTTAAATCTCTAGTAATGGATCAGAAACAGTTTTATATGGCTTGGCTGTGGGAAACTGCCAGGATGGTGCACTGAGCTGGCAGTGTATCATTCTTTTGTGGTCATTAGCTTGACTTATGTATTTCATAAAGGAATTTTGTTCCTGCAGTAATATATGGGTAGGGCATGAGAAGGCAGGAATCGAAGCAATGGAAATGGGACTGTTGAGTAGTGTGTGGAGTGCAGAGAATGGATAGGACAAGGAATAGTGTGATCTGTGAAAGATGCAGAATAAGGAAATATGTGTACACCAGAGCTGAAGAGTGTGCTTAGATGGTATGGGCATATGGAGAGAATAGATGTGAATAAAGTGGTGAAAAGGAAATAATTGATCGAATTTAAAGGTGGGAGGGGCATGATAGGCCTAGTAGAAGGTGGATGGACATGTTAAATGAGTGTGTGAGAAAGAGATGTATAGGAGCTAACAGGGCAAGGGAACTGACAAGCAATTGAGCTCGCTGGATGTATTTTGTGCGTTGGAGTGCATCACCAGGGTTTGGCACCTCCTTTTAACATGACGTCTGTTGGATTGACTCTTGTCAGGAAGGCGAGTGTGAAGCTGTGTGCAGAATGTTTTATGACATAAACAGGTGGAACCAGGATTCCTGGGGCTTGAATGGTGAGTAAATGGGAGTGTGGCTCAGTCAGCTGGGCACTCTGGTTAATATCTCATTCTATTGATTATTTTTTTAGGTATCTGGATCCTACCTCAGCCCACTTTAGGGTGGGAAAGGAGGTCTGGATGATGATGGTGACGATGATACTCGTGGGCATAAACATTATTAAGCAGGTATCAGTTTAAAGCAAGGGGGGGGGGAGTTGCAGTATATACAGTATTGTATTATTTGGGAATGTATAGGTACTGAAGTACATTCTTAGTAGGTGAACAAGATGAATGTGGCAGTCACTGTACTGTCTACATTTGGCTACAGTTCCTGGCAGGGATGGGCATATGGTTTGGTAGACTCAGTTGGTTTGTTTGGTCTCAATGACATTAAGATTTTGTGGTGTGAAGTAGTGTTTGTGGCACAGTGGGCCTCTTGAGAGTTCGAGGTTGTCGTACATGTGCCCATTCTAATATGATTATTTGCAGGTATGTCATGGCAGAGAGGGATTCTTCATGTTGACTGAGCCACTGTTGAGTTATTGTACAGTATGTTGAATTATTGCTGGCATCCCATATGTGATTATCCAGATGGCTAGTCAAGCAACAGTGACATATATTTACCTCTGCTGTTGAAATTGGATAGAACTTAGGTATTCACCCTTCTGTCTGTCTTTGCAAAAGATATCTCATAAAGTCAGTACCTGTATCAGAGTTCAGTTATATGTGATGGGTAGGTGTGTAGTGGGTCAGTGAAGAGGTGATTAGATTTTGAGGTAGACCTGGATGAAGATGCAGGCATGTCATAAATTTCATTGGTGTCAGCAGAATTTTGTGCTCTTGGAGATTGTGTAACAGGACAGATGAAGACTAGAATTATTGACACTGTGAGGTTGTAAAAGCATTCATCTGGTAAGTAAGCAGTATTACAGCAATAAATCTAAATTATTTTGGCATTGGCAGAGGTATGTTCCCTGAGTGTTTTCAAGTTTTACACACACACACACACACAAATGGTTAGGCCTGTATTTTTGTATATTATGCTGTGTAGTACTGTACTTGCAGCATTTAAAATCACTGTTATAACAATTTGAACTCAGTTTTGTTAATAGGTTGCTGTTATATCATTGTTAGATGCGTCAACATCAGCAGGCGTTCATTGCTTGGCCAGTTCTTCAGAAGGTTCATAGGATGTTCATCCAGGTGGATCAGTAGACCATGAAGTTGTGCTGTCAGTAGTATGGTATTGTTTAAGGGACACTACATTCAGTGAACAGATTTAGTAGTCATGATTGAATAGGTCATTGTTTATGATTCATTAACCATGTACCCATGAGCTTTCCTCTTCTGGATAAAATGATCCAGTAGTAACCAGAATTAAATCCTTAGGAGGGCCATTGCCAGTGAAGTGTATGCTCTCTTGAAAAGAAAAATAGCTATAATACTTAAGTAAATATCTGGCCATTCATAGCCTTTTGTGGCTTACTTACTGTACAATACATGGAAAACACCTTGCCTCCTAATAATATAATAGTAAGATGTTTCATATAACTGCAGTAAATTTTGTAGCTGATATGTTTTGATAGGTTAGTGAGTAAAACAGGAAGACTAACACCAGTCCATAACCAAATGTAGCTTGGCAGAGTGGAGCCACATAAAAATAGACAGACCAGTCCTGGCAGCTTCTGACAGCGCAGAGGAAAAAAAAAGGTGTACCATGTGACTCCTTACAGTCACATGAGAGTTTTTAGGGAAATTCAGGTGATTAGAGATTTTATTTTATCTTATTTTGCTTTTGGGTATGGTGTATATTTATGTTATATTCACTCTGGAGGATTACCTGCTGGTACTGTATGTTTATAAGAATTAAGTTTCTGTACACTGCATGTTCATACAGCATGTAAACCATCTATTTGGCTGACATGTAAAGATTTATACAGTATATGTAGTGAAAGTGAATTTTAAAAAATGAATGAATATGTAAGTAAATCAACAAATCTTCACTTGCACAGCACTAACATTGCTTGAGCTTTAGATGTGGCTGCAGATATATTAGTGCAACTTTATGGTCTTGAGATCCAAAGCATTCCATTGATTTTATGTCCAGATGAGCCTGAAGCCACAACAACAACAGCTGCTTTGAAAACGGCATTGATATTTTAAGTTATAGTGGGAGTTGAAACCACAAATAAAGGTTACAGCTTACCATGTTGCTTTATGAGAGAGCTTCTGGCTGAACAAATTTGTGAACATTTTATACTGCCTGTACTGTATATCATTGTTTGTTGTTGGACAAGCAGGAAAAGTAATTAACAGATGCCTTCCCATTGCAGCGAGATATGCATCTGTGTGCGGCCAAGTGTTGTGAGAAGCAGGAGAACTCGGTCGACCAGGTCCATCGCTGCATAGAGAACTGCTCCACCCCACTTACTCAGGCCCAGGGCTTTGTCCAGAATGAGCTCTCACAGTTCCAGGTGAACCATGGGAAGATTTGAGTTTGGGACTTCTACACCTCTTACTGTGAATGAGTTGTGGTAATCTTATAGGTTGAAGTGCTTCCCTCAGCCGAGTGAGATTATGGAATTATGTGGCAGTAGTTTGAGAATAGTCCTGAAGTGTTTCATGTGTTCTGTAGTCAGATGATTTAATTACTCATAGGCTAAATTTTTTGTTGTACTGTAAAAGTTTGAGTGGAAAGTTCTCAGTGTCCCAGCCTTTACTGGTACAACATGTTTACCGGTAAGTGCTGTAATATATGGGTTTGCAACAACTTTATGACCAGTTTTTTTACTACCCCCATCCTGCTTTTGTAATTGTTCTTGTACTGTTCAGTGATGGCCTAACATTAACTTTACAGCTTTTTTCATCCCTGACAAACATGAAGCTCAAACCCATCGTCAGGTAGTAGACCTTAACCAACAACTGTAGAAAAGCATATGATAGTTGTTGGACTCACTTACACTCCTTCTTTTCTCAGGCTACAAAAATCAGAGCAGTGCTAAAGTCCAGTGCCATGAAAATGCAAGTAAGCACTGCCTTGGGCTGACTGAAAGAATAACTGAGAAAGTAGAAGATCTATCCTATCCTTCTATCACAACTTCTTTACACAGTACAGAATACCTTAACAAATATACCCTCTGCACTGCCCACTGCTACACCACATGGCAACCATAGCTCTCCAGAATCTTAAACAGTATCTTTCCATGAACACTTTCCAGGTGTGCACCCCACAAAAACTCCCCTTTCCAGACAGTTAACCTGTCCAGGGTACAGTCTCACAGGTACAGTGTGTAAAACGTGGGTCATGCGTCCAGTGACAAGGTGATGTCTGTTGGCTGTCGAAATTACATGACCCTTAGAACCAGAACATAGCTTTAACCTGTCTAGTAGAGATACCTGCCACTTACAAAGGCAGATTCATGCTTGACACTACTGTGCACTCATACACACATATACATGATCTTCAGCCTAGTTGTGGCTTAAATAGATAGTACTGTACTGTATTATTTGCTGTAATGATTTAGTGGTACAGTTTTTAATCCATGATGGTAATTGCAGGAGCGGTTGCAACGATGCGTTATGGTATGCCAAGACAAGGTCAGGAACCATGTCACTGTTGATACCTCTGAGGCTCAGGTATGTGTTTTTGTGTGTTATGCTGAACTCCACCTGAGGCAAGGTTTGAATATCACTTTTCTGAAGCATACAGTACTCCTGTCTGGAATGTTCCACAGTTGCCACCATCAGCCTCTGCCTAATACCTTACTTTCCTTAACTCGTAACTCTTAATCCATTGTGAGTGGTGATTTCATTGTCATGGGCGTATGAGTGGCTATTCCCTTTGTTATGGACTTACAAAATGCAACATAAAGGCATAAGTAGTTTTGCCGGCATTTTACAGGTAGCCTTGGTTTTACATAGTTTCACCAATTTTTATGCAAAAGTTGACTTTTTATGAGCTCAGAATATTGTATAAAAACACATGTATCTCTAGACATTTCCTTTTGTTTCTCTAAAATTTCTTTAGCTTAGGTTTTTTAAAAATTTATTTACTGGTATTTACTTTTATACCTTAAGCCTATGAGAAGGGGAGGGATTTGGGAATATCATAGTGCATTAGCCTCATTTTTTACATTTTTTTGCTAAGGTGCATTTTATAATAGAAAAAATGTTTTACATGGTGTCATGGTAAACCTAACACATACAGTTCTTAAGTAGAAGACTAACTGTGTATCTTTTCCTCACTGTTTATGCACATTTCTTTTACCCAGTACTGTATTGGTTTTTATCCATGAAATTGTCAGCATTGTTATTTGATTGTTCCTCTTTAATGCATTATTTAAGTGATTTGTATAATATAGAATTCCAGGTGTTTCCAGTTAACAGAGGCCTTTCTTCTGCCTTCAGCCAGTCTTCTCTCCACCCTCACTACCTGTCATTCTTATACCGCTCCACTAGATCCTTCCCCTCCATCCTCGGTTTCCCTCACCCCCTCACTCCTTCCACCTCACTGTCTTGAAACTAATGGTAACAAAATTATATTGTAGCAGTTGGGTATTCTCATTTGGAAAAAAGTGGTATATGTTAAATGTTTCCTGACCAGAGCAGCATCTCTATGGATTTTATATATATATATATATATACACACACACACAGTAATCCCTCGATTATCTGACATAATAGAGCCAAAAGCACGTCCAGGTAATGGCTCTGTCTGGGTAATGGACATCTCCCTAACTTTGATAGCCAGTGTAAAAGGCCACTATAGTAAATCGTACAACACTTGTTCGTGTTGTTTAACACTATTCTGTCTGGTCAAGCAGACCTTTAATCCACAGCCAAGCAATTACCATGGTCAAGCAGACTCATCAACCACAGATAAGTAATCATCACTGGGTAAACTTCCCAGCCAGACAGGACAGCACCACTGGACTATACCTTCTTGGCCAGTTGGAAATGTTCACACGACTATAATTTCCTCCTAGATGCAAGCATTTTGTCCAGATATCGTGAAAAAATGTACGAATAATGGTTTCGAATTGCCAGATCACGGCATCTGGGTAATGGATTGTCCAGGTAACGACCGTCTGGATAATCGCGAGACTACAGTATATATGTGGAGTCCACATCTCATATTCTATATTTTATTTACCTTGCCTTTCAGATTTTTCACTCTTGTCCTATTTCTTGCTTAACTATAAAGGTACACATATACATGAAATGTTTGATCTTTATTTCTTTTCATTATTGTGTTGATTATCATGTAATGCATGAATATAGATACTGTACTGGTAGATTTTGCTGTCCTGTATGCCAGTAATGTTTTAGCTATATACTGTACTGTATTTTGATGATCATGTATCTCAAAAACTGTGGTAAGTTCCTGACAACTTCACTTACAGAAAATTGAGTGCTTGTCTTTGGTCTAAGTAACTAGCAGTGGCTAGTCCAAGAGAGGTTGTAATATATATTTATATAATTTATTTTTATCACATTACTCAGTAGCAGGGTGTAATAAAAAGGAATAATGAAGCCTAACTAAGTAACAGACTATTGCAGTAGAGAAATTTCATCACCATCATCCTGTCCATTGTCTTGCTTCCTTGTGAGATCTTCCTGAAAGGGGTTGGCTGTGGTAGATTCAGTCTCCAGACACTTTTTCATCTTAGACATCTCACTTTGTCACTCATCATCTACTGTTACTTATCATGTTCTCTGTCACTCATCATCATTTTTTTTTTATTTTTTTTATGTGTCCGACTCTGGGCATAGGCTTCACAGCCTGCTATCAAGGCCCAGTCGTCCTCCTACAATCTACATGTCACCACTTCGGCGCTTAACACCCACCGTCCATATTGAATACATGCTAGGGCTGTCTCATACAGGACTGGTGTATTGGTATTAGCGGGGTCATTTTTACGACATGTCAGCGGGTCTTCTGGTAGATCAGTAAAGCCTGATTTAATGAAATTCAAATCCTTAAACTGTTCCCTGCACCAAAAAGGATTTGAACCTGGGTCCCACGGGACCGCAAGCCAACTCTCTACCGATCGAGCTACCGCCTATCTGCTCTATCACTCATAATTTACTCTGTTACTTGTCATTTACGCTCTCACCATTATGATGTTCATCTCTCATCTTCCATAAAATATGTGATTTTCTCTGCTAGTGTTGCTTTGATTTCCCCCCCCCTTCTAAGTCTGCATGAAACCATCTGCATGTTTTTCCACATCAGAATGCTTGGATGAAGTATTTATTTTGCTGTACATGATAAGGGTTTTGCAGACCTTTTCTATTCTGACTTGCTAGTCAACAGACTGGCTGTGTCAAACAGGATTATTTAAAATGCATTGATAAAGAGAAAAATGTCTATCTATCTATCTATAGCCTAACGCCCTAATCCCGCAAAGGGTGGCCGCAGACAAAAACGCCTCCAAGTCGCTCTGTCACCCACCATTTGACTGCCCTCCCCCGAACTCACTCCCCACTCCCTCATTTACCTCTCAGCTCCATCCCTCCACCTCATCCTTAGTCTCCCCCTCCCCCCCTCCACTTCACCCACATACACCCTCTTAGTCAGTTAGATGGTTATGCTTATGTGGTGGAGCCAGAATCCTGAAGGCTTGAATGATTTGTGAATGATTGTGTGGCCCATTTCACCCAACATGCTCTTGATAGTTATCCCACTTTCATGCTTTCTGGATCATCTCGGATCCGTGTTCACTCCATCTTGAGGCAGGAGTAAGGATTGTGATGATGATGATGAATGCTTCAGGCCACATTATAAAGGTTGAAAGTAGACCTTACTTTTGAAAATACCGAGATGACAGGACATTCTGTTGCATGTAACACGTACATCTCTATACAGTAAAACCTCGATATAACAGACTTCAGTAGACCGGAATTCGCTTTTATCAGACTCGAGGAGCTACCGGACTAAACTCCTATATATCGGAGAAAGTCCGATAAAGCCAGAAAGCAGTCCGGACTGCCTGACAGCTTCAGCTATGTTCACCACAATAAGACAAGTAAAAAACATGTTTTTCAGTGCACAGTACAGTATTATTATACCATTTGATTATTGTAGTGAAGGTATAACACAGTACAGTACTGCAATGGTGGTGAAAACCACTGATGCAATCCGGACTAATGTCTGATATATCGGATAAAGTCTGGATTAGCAGGGGTAAGTCCGGATGTCTCTTTTATCGGAATTTCGCATATTTCGGACTGGCCTGAGCCCCAATTAGTCTGTTATAGTGAGGTCTTACTGTAATACTGAAGGGCAGTGTGTGTGGTGGTTAGGTTTGCATAGCTAAACCTGCCAAATTATGTGTTTGGTTGAAGATTTTGCCAAATTAAATTTTGCAAGAGGATTGATCAAGCAGTCTTCTTGATTATTTCACTGGAGACCTCAGTCTACCCAAAAAAAAGTTCAGTTTATATTGAGCAAAGTATCGCCCGTCTCAAAATATCAGACTTTTGGGGGTGTGGTTTCTGATTGTTAAGCAGCAGACTGTTATGAGATCTTTGAAACTGAATAAGAGCAGGAAATTTTAGCTGTAGTACTATCAACTGGATAAAGATAAATGCTATGTAGACATAACATGCTAAAAGATGCCAGAGAAAGTCTTTGAAAGTGACGAAATGAAGGCCATCTAATGAGGAGGGAGAGAGTAGGGAGAGAAGAATGAGGAAGATTTGTTTGGAATGGGAAAAATATATGAGGACAGAGAGAAAAGTGGTTTTGTTATGACTAACCTCTTGTGAGGGTGGGGTTGTAGACTGTTTGTGGTGGGTTGTTATTATTGAAAAATATCAGAGTTGTAGGATTTTCTCAGCCTTGGACATGGACAAAACTATAATAACATGAAGGAGAAAATATGTTGTGGACAGTAGACATTATGTTAACTTTCATGTTGTTAGAGGAAATGATAGGTTCAGTTATAGAATCTAATGTGAGATTGTATCATATGAGAATGCATGAAAATTGCCACTTTATGACCTCTTTAAGGACTGAGCAGCCATGTTTTTAGTCTGAAGTTGTTATGGCTTTATCATAATTTATATATAGATATTATTTCATTCCCCCTAAGAACCGGCAAAGTTGATTAGAGAGACCAGTAACCATTAAATATTCCCGTATTTGTTGCATTAAACAATGTTCAGTGCTTAATGTTCCATATATTTCTGTTAAGGCACTTCTGGCATTGAAAGGATCATGAGCTTGAGTGATATACAGTATTAAAGGTGAAGGATGATACATAAAGTATACACACACTGGATCTTTGATGAATAGAACAGCTTAAGGCATGGATATAGATAAACAGAGAACTTTCATAAAGGGTGTTTTTAAATTGGTAACCAGAATTAGCATTTTAATTTGTGATTTAGAAAAGGACTCCATGGCCTTCACGTGAAATGTTAAACTTAAAGTGGAAGTGAAGATGAGGATGCATGTACAAATATGAAGGAGTAGTGTCTTAAGTCTCCTTCTCACTGTGTCTCTGCCAGGAGCCTCAACGCAACAGCTCACTTTCCTTTGCCAACACAGCCGGCAGTGTCTTTCGTCAGGCAGCACTTGGGAAGGACGGAGTATGAGACATTGTTTCGTTTGTCAGCCAGTGGCCTTTCTTGCTTGTGCTGTGCTGCATAGCATGGTGTAGTCAATAGGTAGTGCGATTCCTGCTTCTGCTTTGTAGGTGTATTAGCCATGTGTTATATTTGTGAGTCTGTGTTTGCTGCTTTAGGTCCAATGCTGATTCTGATTTTAGATTGTCTTATTCACTTAATTCATTACTGGTAACTTGATACAGTAGATCCTTGATTTGATTTGGGTATCACATTTCATATGAGAACTAGTTTTTTATTTCTTGGCAGAAAAGATCATGAAATTAACAGAAATTTAATTTAATTTAATAGCCTTTAATTAATTGATGTATGTAATAAATTTGGATAATAAATGAACTCAGAAGAGATCCTCGTGCAATGAACACATGTCAGTTTAAGGAATTTCATATGGTACTTAGTTAAATTGTGGTTAATGCTAGATAATTTTATTCATGTAAAAGCCCCCAACTATTGAAAAGGTAAAATCGTGGACCTACTGTAGATAGTCTTGTTGTAAATTGTGTGCCAGCTTGTTTGTAGTGGCTCTACTGTAGTATGGGTGTTGGAGGTTTGCTTGTGCACTGTTTAGATGTATGTGTATGGTAAATTTAGTTTATGTTGCATTTTATTGTATTCTTCAGTGTTTGCCTAGTTGTATGGATATGCTTTTATGTACAGTATTTTACTTTTATTAATTTTGTGTTTAATATTTTTGTAGTTAGCAAGGTCTTTGGTTTTCTACTGTAATGTTTCATCCTCATTTGCGGGCGTTCTGAAGGGCTTCATTTGAATGTTGCAGTAAGTTTCATATTCTGAATTATCTACTCATTTATTTGTGCCAGCGCTCCTAATGGGGCAACACTAGATTAGATGATGATTGAATTAATGTATTTATTTATTTATTTATTTTTGCTTAGTTGGAGAATTTTGGTACACAGTGCAGTAATGAGATGTGTGTATAGCTTAGTTTCTGAAACAGTCTTAAAATGTGTTAGCGTGCATTTATAATTGTCGTGTTATATCTACCATAGTTGAACCAGAGGATTGTGTTCATACCACATAGAGAATTTGCAGTATCAGAGTGGAGCTTCGTTTCGTTTCTTTTCGTTTTGTTTTTGAAGCTTCCAACATGCTTGCATGCGTTAGCCTTGGTCACCTAATGGCGGCTCTCCATGCTGCTCGATCTTTGGCAGCCTCCCTGTTCAATCCCTTAACCCTGAGGTCACACTTAATGACCTCGTCTCATGTCTTTCTCGGTCTGCCCCTCCCAACCCCTCCCCCAATATTAACACTTCTCGCCTTCTGCACCCAAATATCATCCCCCATCCTCTCCACATGTCCAAACCACCTCAGCCTACCTCTCCTCATCACACGACCGATACACTCCAGTCCCATCCTACCTCTCAACTCTTCCATTGTAAACCCAGCCCCCCCCCCCCAGGCCTTGCACGCAGGGACGCACTGCACATCCACCTAATCATTGTCATTTCTGTATGTTTAAGCCTGCGAATATCCTCTTCCTTTACTGCCCAGGTCTCACTACCATACAGCATCACACTCCTAACACATGCTGCATACAGAGACCCCTTAGCACATAAGGAGAGTCCTCTCAGTGTCAGGAGAGGCAACAGCTCCCTGAACTTCTTCCAACCACTTCTCACCCTAGCAACTGAGCTAGCACCAGCCCCACCTCCGGCACATAACATGTCTCCCAAATAACAAAACTCTTCCACACACTCGAGACTCACCAGCAAGTTCAATCCTTTCACACCGAACAATCTCCACCTGCTCTCCCCGACACGCCGCACACATAAAATCAGCATTATCTCGCAGTCTACCTCTAATACTACTACATCTCTTGTGCACCCATTTATCACAAACACTGCACAAGATAGAATTACTTCCCACACCTTTGTGGCAAACTGCACATGGCCACTCTCCCTCTCCTCTGATTGTACTGCCACCAACCCTGGATATCATCACTTTTGTTTTATCTGCATTTACCCTTAAGCCCTTGTGCCCCATACCATCTCTCCATTTCTTAAATCTTTCCTTCCCCTCCTTTTCATTCTCTGCAATCAACACCAAATCATCAACATACAACATCTCCCACGAGAGTCCATCTCTGAAGTCACATGGGAGGGCTTCAAGTACCATGATAAACAACAAAGGACTCAAAACTGACCCCTGATGCACACCAACATTCACAGAAAACTCATCACTCAAAACTCCATTCACTCTTGCCTGGGTGTGAGCACCCACGTACATGGCCATAACGACCCTAACCAGCCGCTCTTCCAACCCTAGCTTTCTCATCGCCCACCTCACCACCTGTCTAGGGACTCTGTCAAAGGCCTTTTCCAGATCAACAAAAACAAAATACAATTCCTTTTTCTTTCCAATATATTTTTCCTGAAGCTGTCGAACAATGAGTATGGCATCAGTGGTCCCCCTGCCTGGCATAAACCCAAACTGCATCTCATCAATATTCACTCTTTCTCTAATCATACCTTCTAGAACTCTTTCCATTACTTTCATTATCTGATCTAAGAGCTTTATACCTCTGTAATTTCCCCTTTCCAGGGCATCACCCTTCCCTTTGTACACATTTACAATTACATTCTTCAGCCAATCATCTGGGACAACACACTCATATATACAGTATAATCATATTTATCAGGGCAGTGACTAACTTCACCCCAGTATCTCCTGAGGCCTTCAACATTTCAGCAGTCAACCCAGACACACCTGTTGCCTTCCCCACCTGCATCCTGCCTATTGCCTCACTCACAGAAGCAGTGCCAATCAAAGGCCAAGGGCCAAACACTGGATCTGCTGGCTCCAAACCTTCCCTATCCCAATCACACTCCTCATTCAGCAACCTGCTGCAATGCTCTCTCCATGCATCTTTAATATCCTCATTGTTCACCACTATCCTTCCTTCATCATTCTTCACACACTGCTCACCTACAATGTCCCGATTATCCCTCTTCACCTGATTTGCCACCCTAAAATCGTATTTTTCCTATCCCCATGATTTTGATTATCAAGTAAAAGTCTCTGTGACTCAGACTTCGCCCTGTATACCTCCTAGCCCTACGCTTGGCAGCCAAATACTCCTCCCTGTTACCACCCTTCGTCCATTCCCGGAAAAGCCTTCTTTTCTCCTTAACTGTGGCTTCTACACCCCCATCCCACCACCAAGTTACTTTATGTCTTGGTGGGCCTCTTGTCCAACTGCATATTGCATCGGTAACTCTCAAGAGGTTGTTCTTAAGGGCTCTATACTGTTCATTAACGCCTCTATCTACGGCTCCCTGTTCAGCCACCACTCTCCTCATCTCACTATAAAAGGCATCTCTTACTGATTGGTTTCCCAGCTTCCATATTTTCCTCCTAGGTACATATGTCTTCCTTCTCATCACTTGTTCTTTAGGCACCATGTCACAAATCAATAGTTTGTGCTGCTGCACACACTCCTCGCTTCCTATAACTTTAACATCCCTCAGTAACCTCCTATCAGCCCTCCTGACCAGAAAATAATCTATCTGACTGCTATTTCCCCTGGACTCATACGTAATCAAATGACTCATTCTTTTCTAAAATGTGTGTTGCACACAATCATGTCCATAGCCTCCCCAAACTCGAGTATTCTTTCCCCTTCCACTTTCCTCACACCATATGCACATCCCCCATGGACTCCTTCATATACAGTATTTTAAGCTAAAGCAAGCTGACCTCTGACGAGAATGGGAACTGCATATCACAAAGGGGAATGGACTCACCTATGACGGGATGAGAATTGCATATCATGAGGGGGAATGTACTTACCTTTGAGAGGAATTGGAACAGTATAATAAACGAGAACGGACCGACAAGTCTTTAATCAGTCTTTTTTTTTTTTTTTCACAATCCCATCATATTCTTGGACACTATACAGTAGGCGCGGAAAGTATTGACGCTAAAGGGCCGATGTCATTTTTTTTTGTGTTAAGTGAAGTAGGGTCAATACTACCCTCCCCTGTGATGCGAAATGAGCTGACGCTTTTTCAACGGGAGCTGGCAACCCTGCTTGATAGGTTTGGCACCACAGGAGCAGGCTCAGTAATGTTTGGGCAGCCACAGGAGGAGGATTGTCTCTGTGTGTGATGCACCACGAGGGCATGTTTTGACTCAAATAACACAGTTATTTGGTTACCTACCACATTCTCATCATGCCTAGAGTAACCACAAGCAAGGACAAACGTGTGGAAGTGATTATACAAAGCTGGCCACAAACTCCCAAATATTGCAAATCAAACAGGTGTTAGACTGAGGACAGTGCAGAGACTGGTGAAGCGGTTCAAGGACAGTGGGGAGGCCATTCCTCCCACTCCACTTCCCAAGCCTGGGAGACCTCGTAAGACAACCTTCAGGACCCGTCAGCTGATCTCAAGGCAAGTTAGCAAGGATCCAAGGCTAACAGCATGGGATTTAAAAGAAAAGAACCCACAGTTGCTGGCAGATGTGTCTGTCAGAAGTGTGCAGCAACTGTTGCATGACGATCTTGGCTACAGGAGTTTTTGTGCGCGTAAAAAACCACTGCTAACTGCACTTCAGAAGAAAAAGAGAGTAAATTTTTGTAAGAAATATCTTGCCTGGAGTGAGGAGCAATGGAAAACTGTTCTTTGGAGTGATGAGTCAACATTTACTGTCACTGGTACCCCTTCATCACGAGTGTACCGCAAACCAGGCAGTGACCCCCTGGATCCTAAGTACACTTCCAAGTTTGTTAAATACCCAGCCTCACTTATGGCTTGGGGCTGCTTTACATATTATGGTGTTGGTGAGTTGGTAATTCTACCTGCAAATGAAAAAGTGAACCAGAACAATTATTTGGAGCTCTTATGTGATGTTTTAAGTGACTCTTTTGATAAAACCAGGGCAAGAGTATTTATGCAAGATTCTGCCCCTGCACATGTTGCAAAGTCAGTGAAACAGTGGCTAACAGACTGTGAGGTTCCCTTTATTCGAGATTGGCCCGGAAACAGCCCAGATATCAATCCCATTGAGAATTTATGGGCGCATATGAAGCGGTAGCTGCATAGTATGGACACATCATCTTTGCCTAAACTTGAGGCTGCAGTCAAGCAGCTATGGAGCAGTTTTAGTCCGTCTGTTCTGCAAAACTACGCCATCAGTCTCCCCAGACGCCTTAAGAAGATAATAAAGGTGAAGGGGAATGCCAGTAAATACTAAATTCAATGGTGAGTGTTAATTTATTTGTTTCTCCTTGCTAACCACAAGAATGTTTTCTTTTTTTTAAGATGGCGTCAACACTTTCCGCGCCTACTGTATCTTGTGCCTCTGTTTAGAAGACATGTGTAAGAACTGAGAGTTTTTTAAGTCTCTGTTGTGAAACCTGTTAAGGTTTAATCATCTGTTATTTTGTTTTGTTATAGATTAACTCCCTACACTCCTGATAGGGCAGTACTGGTTTAATTGAGGGTGAACAGGTTATTGTTGTATATGGTATCATTTCTTTGCTGGAAGATGGCCGTTGAATTTATCACTGTTGAGTATGTTAGTGTCAGTGATGGAATAGTACTGTGGTGTTGGAGTTCAGGCAGCAAGTGCAGTGCCCTGAAGTGAAACAACAAGCAACATAAGTGAATTAGAAACTTGCTTTTAGACTTATTTTTGGTGGCAAGCAGCATGAAGTGTAATGAAGTAATTTAATAATCCATTTGAGTTGAAAACTTGTTTTTAGGCTTTGTTGGGAATGTGACTCTTTGCCATAATCATTTCCCTATTGAACCCATGATATAATTGACTCTTTATGTGATAACTCGTTATATATATTTTTTCAAATGGGTTGTAGCAGTCGTGGCTGAGTGGGTTAAAGTGCTTTGACTGAAAGGTTGGAGGTTCGAGTTCACCCAGGGGTCATTGGTAGACATCAGGAAGGGCATCCAGTCATGAAGTACTACACGCACCAAATCCAAAGTCCTCTACCCGGGTGGAATGCCTTAGTCATTATTGAAAAAAGGGGACATGGCATTAAAAATTAAAAAAAATAAAAAATAAAAATAAAAATCCTGATTGTAAAATAAGGGTTTGGTGTATCCTCTTCCCCTCTACAGTCCAAGCTTCATGCCCCACCTGCTGTGTATCCCTTTGTGTCCTCAAGCCTGTGCCCCTACATGTTCATTCATCATTGCCCAGTACTACAGTCTTGCTAACACCCACATCAACACCATGCATTGAGTCATCTCACAAGATAGCCTTATTATCTAGTTCATCTGTGAGACAATACACATGTCAGTGATGGCATATTCTTGTGAATGAAAAGTTTCAAAACTGTTATTCTGTCATTCATCCTAATCACATTCATCATTATCATCTTGCTTCCTAGTCCAAACACATCGTATCTTCTTTTCCAGTAAGGCTTGTATATGTCAACTTTATGGATGGAGGGCACCGCCACCTGTGAAAGTGAAATATATTCTGTAACTCTTTATTTACAAATCATCCCAAAAAACAGACTGTATTCATTTGTTTATTTACTTACTCAGTATTACAGTTCGTACTCTATTTCCACAAGTTACATTTTTTAAGAACCATTTTATAAAGCTTCTTGGGTCTTTACATCATATAATATGTAGTAGATGAGAATGTGCATATTTTTCTTGGATTAAAAAAAAGAGTGGGGTATGTAGACGCTGCCCTTCATGCTAAGTGTTTACATTTTTTGGTGTTTATATACTGTATATTGTCACTTTTGTATATACTGCTTTATGTGGTAGATTGAAAATTGGTAGCTTGGAGTGATCTAGGTGTGGCAGTATGTAAAATCATGTTAGTTATCCTGATACTCTGGACCAGTAATCTGCTTCTTTATTTTCTTGGTTATAGATGTGGTTTAATAGTGTACCTACAGCACAAGTTTGAGAGTGTGGGCCTATCACACTAACAAATGTTGCCTGTTGTACAGTGGAGCCTCTGGTATATGGAAATTCATTTTCCAAAAATATGCTTGCCCTTGATAAAACTTGAATGTAAGATTTGGCCTCTTTTAATCTGTACATATTTAAACATAAACAAATAAACCCTAAAAAAAAAATTATTGAGGTGAACTCGCTATACTGTAGACCCTCAATTTGCATGGCTAGTGCATCCATGAATTTCACTGTGTTACTCTAAATATGCAGATTGTGCCATGGAAGCCCATGTTATATGGCTATATAATTGGCATGGTGAAATCCCAAAATTTTCCCAAATTCCCCCTCTTGAAAAATTTTTACCTCCTCCCAGTCATATGACATTCAGTTTAGTAAAAGACATACCGCCTCTAGGAACATCACTGGACATTGAAAATAAAAAAGTAGCAATCACTTACCATGACAGCAGAAGGAGTGATGTTTGAGTGTTGGGGAAGAGCGTATCTTCAGACGATGTTCTATCTACCTAGAGGTTGTTGAAAAACTATCTTGATAGCAGAAAGTATTGAGAAATGTTGACAGATGGAAAAGTACATATTGAGTGGCAGCAATGAGATGAAAGAGATGAGAGGCAGCTGACAATCAATATGTGTGTGGGGCCAGCTGATCGATTGTAAGCAGACTATTTCATGTTTTGCAGTTTTAGCCATGTTTACTTATGATCATTTGTTTTATTGTAAAGCTTAGTTGAAAGAAGAAAAAGTATTTACATAGTGAGTGGTGGTGATGGGGTGAGAGACAAAGAGGCAGGTGGTGAGTATTTGTGTGTGGGGATGGGTGGGGGGGATAGTGGATTGAATGTAAACAGACCTTTTCATGTCCCATAATTTTAGCAGTGTTGAATTATAACCAAAATCCAACAAAAAGACAGTGTTCTGTTTATTTTCCATGGAGTCAGTGTGCTTCCAAATGATCTGACAGTGGAACTTTGGGGGGATGGTAGTGGACAGGGGCTGAGTTTTGGGATTTTCCCCCACTTTTTTTTTTCTTTTTTTACTGGGCCGGGTCACGGTTTATCTCTCTCCCCAGAACATGTTTAACACAATTCGGGTCCACAAAAATTGAGGGTTTACCTTATATTTTTTTTTATATTAGTGATACAGTAAATGCTAAAAAACGTATATGCCTTACTGTAAACTGTATAGAAATTTTGTGTTACTGTTACTTTGTTGTTATTTCAGCCCCATGAATATGAACCTAGTGAACTGCTAGCTGAAGTTGCCCTCTGCAGTCCACCATCCTCCTTGCAGAGAATAGGGAAGGAGTTGAGGGACACATATATAACCAGACAGCAGACATGCCCATCTGTATCAGTGACACCATGGGAAGGCGCCCATCACCAGCACCTACCACAAGCTAGTCATGCATAATTCTAATTGTCTAAAAATGATGCCATGCTTCTTGTTAAGGAATCCCCACATTGAGGTGGCCCAGGTACAGCTGATGATTTCTTTGGACTGAAAATTAAACCAAGTGCCAAAACCAGCTTACTGTTTCCCAACAGTCACTGGAAGCTGTTGGGGAGAAAAGAAATTCATGCATAATTTATGCACTATTCATTTTCCTTATATTGTTATGTTGTCTCTTACGCTAGAAGACAATTGTCACATAATGGCGAGAGATATTTGAGTACAATAAGTTCTCTTTAAGTTGCTATTTTGATGTTACTTTCTGCTGGTAAATACCAGTAGATTACAGAAAGAGTGCCTTTTAATGTTCCATTGTGACATGTACAGTTAATTTACCAGTTTACCCCAATTAAAGTGCAGGAGAGGGGTGCCTTTGTGTAGTGCCACTGACAGTTGGGTGGCTCTGGTTCCTGGATATGCAAATGCCCTTCACCTTCCTCCCTATCCCTTGAGAGGGATTTGATGGACTGCTGGCTGGGGGGCAACTTCAACCTGCAGTCTACTGGTTTCAAAGTTCGGATGAACCCAGGGTTACAACTACAGTACTTCTACTATCACCCTAATTAATAGTACCAGATTATGTTGAAAAAGTTTTTGAAACACGTCGTAGACTTGGTATGAGAACTGCTTGTATCTGTATTTCACATGGTTCTTGATAGTGTGAGGCAGCAACAAAAATTCCTGGCCTCACTTTTTCTTCTGAACTTTCTGGATAAAGAATGCGCCACTGTGTAATGAAGTATTGTAATTTTTAAGGTGTTTAGAGAGTGAAATCATTAGGAATCTTTTCTCATAAAGATTTTTTTTTTCTTTTTTAATAAACGTATCCAGGATGACATAATAATAATTTATTTTCTTATACAGTATTCATGCATTGATTGATTATGGTTGTTTGTTGAGAGGGAATGTGAGGTTCTGAACTTATTTTGATAGCCTACAGTATTTTGAGATATGTCATCACATATACTGTATAGCATTAGAATGTTCAGTATACAGATGCAAGTCAGTAACAAGCTGGCATTCTTGGCAAAATTATATGTATAAAAGAATTATGCCCACATACAGAAATGTTGTTTTACTATCATTCGTACTGTATCGTTTACAAAGGCGCCAGCATGCTGGTATGTGTTGGCTTTGGTCATTAAACATTTTATTTGTGAGTATAATTCTTATGTTTGGACTCTGGTATCAAGACCTATTATATTTATCTCTGATCTCTTGTTTTCTGCCAGGTTGCGGTGTACAAAGCAGAGTTCGAGGGTTGTGCGATGCAGTGTGTGGAAGATCACATCAAGCTCATGCCCTCTGTCAAGAAGAGCATTGCTAAAGTCCTCTCCAAAAAGGTATAATGCAGATTTTTTTTTTTTTTAATGCCACTGAGGTGTTCATCACTGTGCCAGAATAAAAAGCTCAATTAACAGGATGCAAAAAAGTGTAGCCCCTCTGTTTTTTGCATCACAGGGAAACTAACAGAAATATATATTGAATAACAGCTCCTCCTTTGTCATAATACCAAGTCAGGCTAACTGCTGTTAAAGTTAGCCAAGTTACACATATGGTGCAACAGCATGAGGAGAACTAAGGAATTACTTTGAATAACTTATATAATTGCTTAAGTAATTTATTTAGCCTCTAATGTGCAGCCTGGTGATGCTGTGGTGTGCAAGGTCTGTTGATTCACCGAACCTAAGACATGAAGCTTTTTACAACAGTGAAAATAAATTCTTAGGATGAAAAGTTACATTGTCTGACTACTATAAGTTTGTCTTGTGGCTTTTAAACAGATGCAAGTGGTTGACATACTGTGTATCAGCTCAGATGTCTGCATACAACCATGTGCAGTCTGCAGAAAATCTGCTGTTTTCTGTGTTATGTTAACTCAGACCTGTGTTTGTGGCAGTGTTGGGTGGATGAGAGAGAGGTTAGAGTTTGAATTCTTTATTTTCTCTGACATTTCGGGCTGCACAGAACCCATTTCTTTATGGATTCTGTGTATCCTGAAACTCCAGAGAGAGAGAGCGAGAATCAAGCTTTAACCTGTACCTCTCTCTCCCGCCCAACATCTTCACTTGTCACAATGGATCATCTGCAGATGTGTTAAGTTTGTGTGTAGAACCACCAGGAGAGGAATGAATGTGTCATAATGTACTGTACAGATATTATGATTGCCATGTACCTTTTAATACATAGTTACTATTTGTACAGGCTACCACATCTTTTGATGCAATACTTTTATTTGTATTTATTCATTTATCAAATTATTATCCTTATTCCCAGAACAGTATGCTTTTGATTGTTATTTGTTATTGGAAGAGTGTGATGTCTGTCGGTTTTCCAATGTTTTGTCCTTATTTTAACCTCTGTACTGAAGCCACACTATGAATGCCGTCCACTTTCACTCTCCAAATGTTTATCATCAAAGATCTTGCCTGTTGCTGATGTCAGGATATACAGTACGGTAGATATACAATACCGTACAAATGCTTTTCTTTGAATGATGGTGATAAATACTTATGTGCCATTTCTTTTTATATATCACACAGGAAATAATCAGCCAGTTGAATCCAAAAGCAACAGTTTAGTTAGTACTTTCGATGATAATTTAGTTGTGCAAGATCTGTAATGGGCTTTGTTTTGTAGATCAGATATAAATTTTTTATTATGGTATAAGTTGTCATATAACTGTGCAGCATATCACCTTTTTAAAGCCTTTTTATTGTTACTTTGCTTATATTAGCTTTTGATAATCTACTTATTATTACACTGCAGGTGTCATTTCTTTGAAATCACCTTACTGTTACTTTGCAGCATAGCAGCTTTTTGTTAACATTTTGTTGACTAATGAAGCCAGCTAAAATGTAAGTTTTTTAGCATTGTGTCAGGTGTGCTTTGTGAGTGGCCAGTATTTAGAAAGGTTGTACTTGTCATGATCCTGAGGTGTTAACCCCTTCACTCTGATGATGTGCGGTATTTCTCATTTTATTCTTGTTACCTTCAGACACCTAATCAGTTCATGGGAAACTTCTCATTGGAAAATAAGGATGGGGGATGATAATTGGGTACAGAGGGTGAGAGGTGTTAATATTGGGGGAGGGGTTGGGAGGGGTAGACCGAGAAAGACATGGGACGAGGTCATTAAGTGTGAGTTAAGGGTTAAGGGACTGAACAGGGAGGCTGCCAGGGATCGAGCAGCATGGAGAGCCGCCATTAGGTGACCAAGGCCGACGCATGCAAGCATGTTGGAGCCTTCAAAAAAACGAAAACTATTTCTAATCCCATCCCAACCAGTCGTCTCTCCAAAACAAACAAAAATAATCTGGTGGTAGTGAAAATAGAATATGAAACAGTACAGTATGTCATAAGATTAAAGGAGTTAATGTGTGCTGGATGTAGATGGGGGAGATGTGGGTATGTGTGGTTATTTTCATGAGTTCTTGTGTATTCACATGGGTGTATGTTTTTCCATCTAAGAAACTCCAGATGTGTTGGAGTGATTTTGTTTGAAAGTGTGTTCTTTTTATGATTTGATTGTACAGGTAACTTGTGGTTTCAGAACATTGTTATCCTCCTAGTTTACTTTTGTCTGCAGTTTTCATTTAGACACTCAGCTACTTTACTATGTGTGTTTAGTGTAGTTCTGTTGTTTTGCAGAAATTTGTGAGGTTTTAGGGTGTGAGTGATACCACACATTGTTTTGTTAGTGCCTGCATCACCAGTATATTAGTCATTGGACAGTAAAAATGATGACAGCCAGTTCCATAAAACCCTCTCTGAGATTAGGTGCTTGAGGCTAGGCTGCTGTGGCCCATGACACGTAGGGTAGAAAACTACCTGTGGTCCTGATAACACCACGTGATTAGGTGTAATTTAAATAGTTATAGGGCCCTTATGTTGTGTGGTGTCAGTGGGTAATTCAGTGTTAATGCTTACATAGTTTTCAAAATGAGTTGGTTCTCCTGTAGCTAATTGCTGGGTTCTGATAATTTTATATATTTTTTAACTGCAAAGAATATGAGACTGTGATACTGTCAGTAATTGTGTGTATATAGTTTTATGTGTTTTCATGTTGTGAGAAATATTTCAGATTACATAAGCTTGCCCTTTATGTATTTGGAATTTGATAATTATGGAGAAGATGTATTGTAATCTGTGAAATGTTTTTCACCTCATGAAAATATGTACGTACTTTGTAACTGTGGCACTTTTTTTTTTTTTAATAAATTATAAAACTAGTGTTTTGGAATGATGTGCCGTTTCTACATAATTGACATGATTATTTTACTAATTGCAGTATCACTAAGATCTCATGGTGAATTGCCACGTACTCTCATTGCAAGAAGTAGCCTCTTGTGTGCAGAGTCTTGATAGTAAATGGTAGTGTGTAAGGTGTTGTTGTAGTAGCAGTTGTTTGATTGTTGGTAATGTTTGAGTCACCAATTGTTGTACTGACTTCTGAATTAAAATATTGGGAACTTATGGACTAAGAAACTTCCCAGAAATATATCGTTTTTTTCAGACATGACAACATTGCTTGTGGGAAAAGTAGTGCAATAACAGTGATTTAGTACTCTAATAGCAGCAAGGCTTGCTCATGCAAATAACTGAATAACTCATATATGAGTTGAGTTGTGGGCTTAGTGGTGCAAATAACTGGGCAGGGTTGTAGTTTGTACATTTATTTGCTCATGTTGAAAATTCCCTAGAGGTCATATATTTTGTTATTAAAAGTGTATTTTCATAGTAGTTTACTTTGGTAATGATTTCTATTCCATTATTTTAAAACTTCTGTATCAGTATCCTCCCCATGAAATGTATATTAAAATATGTAAATAAAGTTCTAAAGAAAGTTTTGGAAGTTATGTTTCTGATTCATTTTGATGCATCCAGTATTGGATTATGACTTGCTGTCATCATCATTTTGACCTTTTTCCCCACTTAAGAATGGAGTGAGGAAGGGTCTAGAAACATAGAAAGAATCAACAATATGCCCAGTGAATTCAAGCCCTCTGAATATTAGAACCATGTTACAGGCATTGACCATCTGCATATTTTCTTATCTTTATAGATTCACTTGATAATACCTTCCATATAGTCCATTCATTGTCTGCCAAGTAAAAAAATGGTGTCTGATATATAGTATAATATGTGGCCAGTTACCACTGATCTGGGTTGTACTACCAGAAGAGTGAAATGTAGTTAAATGCATGGTAACTAACTACATGATATCAGTCTTAGGCAAGGAAAAAAGTCTTACTTGAGAACTTGCTTTTAACTCTTGTATTACTGTCTGTTTAGCAGTCTGTTCATTCTTGCCTGATCAAGCATAGGAGCCTGATGCTTGACTACTTGATCCCAACATTTTATGTAAGAGTGACCAGTTGCCTGTCTAGCATTAAATCCAACTATCCCTTAGATGTAAACTCTTAAGGATCACACATAGTTGGATCCCTGTAACTAAGAACACCTGGTATTTATTTTGTCATGTGGTTACCACCCTGTGTGGTACAATAAACTTAACTGGGCAACAAGAAACCAACTGACATGTATCTTGTAGTGTCTCCTGAAGATTACACTTCAAGTAAGTATGGTGGACACCCCAACCTACCACCATGTACTGTATTTAAAAAAAAAAAAAAAAGGGCAGGGGGGAGTTTGGATGATGGTAATGATAAACTTTTCTTTCCCAAGAACATCCAGAAACTTCCCAATTCCCACCATCCTCCTACAAGATTAAACCTTTCATTTACAGTAAACTCAATTACCTGGCATAATTCAGTTCAGCCCTATGCTGGTCAAAGTAAAATGCCAGATGCATAGGCATCAAGCTGCATATTGTGTTACTGTCCTCCTTGAACCTTTATCCTAAAACCTTTCCCATGAGTAAAAGATGAAAAGTAAGCATAAAATACTATAATGATACAGTACAATAATACAGCTCTGGTTGGCTACTGTTTACAAGCTGGTCGATACACCTCAGTGCCAGATGTTGCATAGAACTGCCTGTTGTCCCATTTCAGCACTGGATATTGCATAATTTTGATGGAAATTGCTTTAATAGAACCAAACCAGCAGTGCCGGCTATTGCATTGGGCCGGATATTGTGACAATGGGTGATTGAGAGTTTACTGGTACTATTTTATTGCAGTTAATGCCAGGTGATTTTCTTCAGCTGAGAGTGAATCATGGGTGCCCGAGTATGTATGCTGTTAGCATTAATCATCTCATGGTCAGAACAACCCTAACATTGTATTCCAGCTAATGCTAGATGATTTTATTCATCTGAACCCAAGATGTTGGGCTTCCTGTCCGTAGAAGACAGCTATACCATGGCTAAGCCTCTGACTGCAAATAACTTAAACTGCATTTTATTTTGGCTATTGTGTGACAAGTTTACTATAGATAAGAGAAGCCTATAATACCAAAAATGTTAAAACTTTTTCATCACAATATCTTGACTGAAAACAAACAACTTATTGCATTCCTGCTTTCAGTGGACAGTTTTATATTGTTTGCAGAAACTTCCACAGGCATAATGGTTCATAAGAGGCATGGCATCATTTCCGTCTATTTTATTAGTGGTCACATTGCATGCATGTATATGCACAGAATTAAGGGGGACATACACCCCCCTAATTTTTGGCACACCAGTGTTTATGTGTAATAATAATGTTTGCCAAAATATATGCACAAATTTTCTTATGTAAATGTTATCATAGAATCATTTAAATGAAAAGGGGGATTTGGTATTTAATTTTTAAGCATTTGGTAGTGAGGCGTTATGAATTCAAACTTGTAATTTTGCTAGAAATCATGCCCTTCATTTTTCAAAGTGCAGGATCTGGACCTGATGTATATTATACTAGTGTGATGTAAGCGCCTGTTGATGAAAGTTGTTTACTTGTATACAGTATGTTTTGGTGTGTTGTTTACAAATTACAGTACTCCTTTATATAGGGTGGTGAGGGTTGGAGGAGGTGTGTTGGGCCAAGAAGGATGTGAATGGATATAATAGAGAGGTTTGGATGATGAGGCTAGGGAACTGACAGGAAATTGAGTAGTTGGATGAATTCTGTACAGCACAGGATATGATGGGTTTGGCACTCCCTTTTTTATCATGGCATTCGATGGATTGACTATCTGGTAGTTAATGTGAAGTGCAACTGTCCATATAAAGAAAAATAACCAGAAACAGTGTACATGGATGGTGTGATTTGTGACATAGAGCAGTATTCTGGCGGCTTTAATGCTGAATGATTGAGTGGGGAGAAAGAAGATGGTCAGAAACCCCTTCTCTACCATCCTGTCCACATGATTTTACAGTTGGCCTTTGGTATTCTTGAGCGATCTGTTACTAAGATTCCTGAGAATGGAGATAATGATCTGTGAATGGTTGATGTCACCCAGAGTGGCCCCTCCTGTTATTATGCAACTGTTTGACTACCTAAAATCTCTTGCAGTGCCCCCTAACATTGTTGGATGTTGGAATCAACTTGTCTGAAGTGTATTTTAAGTTGGTTTATTTCCCTAAAAATCACCAAATCATCAAACAGTGAACCTGAGAACATGGAGGGCTGACTGTATTCGACTTTGGAAGAATCTTTAGTTGTAAAGGAGTTTATGGAGATTATATTTAACTCTACCAGTTATATAGTATCTCCAAATCTGAAGAGAGTAGTCTGGGGAGCAAATCACATTGTTTCGTATCTTTTATAAAGGCTCCAACATGCATGCATGCAGTGGCTTTGGCCACCTAATGATGGCTGTCCATGCTGCTTGGTCTCTGGCAGCCTCCCTTATCATGGAGAATGAGTTATGTCATCATCAGAATTGGCTGCCATATTTCGTCCAGACTAACCCAGTCAGGTAACTTGCTCATAGAGGCAGGTGGTACAACAACATTTTGTATACAGTGGCCTTATGAATTCTTAGGGGTAATTAACGAGTTTATCTGTGCAACCTTATTTGTGGATTTTCTCGACAACTTGCTTCTGGAGAGGGATATGGATGCCCCAGTGCAGTGGCACCAGTTAGATACAAACGTACCTCAACTCCCAGTCTTCTGGAAGGGGAATGGTTGACTGTGTCTGCAGGAGGTTAACTTGAGCCTGTGGTTCACTGGGTTCACATTCAGATAACAACAAGAATAGTGATCTTACAGGAGTATAATTCAATATTTCTAATTCTCAGCCAAACATAGTTCATTTAAATTACATTGAGATTCATATGACTAATCAGTGCTAAGTGTTCTTAGGTTGATTTAATATATCCAGCAGCCATGCCCATCAATCCACATAGCTTATATGTCAAAGTTAGGTTGACAGGATTGACCATGAAAGTTTGAAATGAAACTAAGGTTAGGTATTAAAAAAAAAACATATTTCGAGTGTTTTATTCTATTTTTCTATTCAAAAAGATGCCAAAGGTAGGTCAGCAGGATGTCAAGATAATGTCTGAATGATGTTAAAAGCCTTTGTGGGGTAAAGTTGCTGTTATTGGGGAAAATGATTGATAAATACAGTAAGAGTATACCAATACTGCGGTCATACCCAAGGGATTTTATTTATTTGTGTTTGTGTTTAACTTGCTTTACGTCTTCCCCTCCCACCAATCCTTGGGGAGGTTTTGTTTGGGCTCATGTAGGGAGGACATCGTGTTCTTCCGCCAAAAAAAGTAGGGTGATCAGTTAATATTAGCCAATCATGTTTAAATTTATAGATAAAATTGAGTTTCATGCAACTTTTACATCGTTTTTTGATATGATTTGTACAGGATTATTATTTTCATCGTATTTTATTGTCTTTGCTGTTTCTTTTTGTGAGAGTTTGTTGAAGCGCGTATGAATACATCATTATCCCGGACGTCCTCTATTAGATATGAAAGTGCAAGTGATGTGTGCTAAGCAGTGCCTCAAATCCCCGTTTATCTTAAGGAGTGGAGGGGAAGGAAAAGTACGACAGCAAAAGAGCTGACCGGGGATCAGCCAGGACTTCTGAGTAAGGTAAGAACACAAAAAATCCATGTTAAAAACGCTATAAATGAGGCGGCGTTTTGTACGCATAGATTTCGTAGTTTGTTGCAACCCACGCCCTCCTAATTAGGCGTGATTTACCAGTGTTGTGGAATTTCCTTAAGAACGGAAAATCTTTTGAGCAAATGAAGGTACGATTTGAACAAAATACACACAAAAAAAATGTTTTCTAGTGGAAAACGAGGGATAGCAAAAGCGACTCTGAAGCGCTTCAGGATTTCAAGGCTTGAATCTTCCTGTTTGTTAAAGCTATTGCCAGGTGCTACAAGATTTTATTTAGAATTATAGTAGCCACTCATTCTCCAAGAGGCAAGATATATATTCGCGGGTAAGCCTCTTGTTCTTAAATTACAATACTTTCCCTCCCAGTTCTACATGTTTTTGGATGGGTCACGTAGAGCAACTAGGAGGCTGTGTTCTTCCGCCAAACGAAGTAGTGCGATCTGTATTCGCCAACTACGCGTATTAGCCACCTACGCATTTTTTTTTGTTTTGTTTCCTACAACTTAATCATGATTTTGTAATATGATTTGTATAAAAGTCTGTGTCTTTTATTTATTTCTCGATTTTTGTTAATTTGTTGACGCGCGTATGAATACATAAATGTTCTTGGAGTCCTACTAAAGTTTTCGAATGGTTTGTGCACAGGTTGACGTTGCGGCCTCATATTTTACGGAAAAAGGAGGTGATGAAAGCAATCGTGAGAGAACAAGAGCTGACAGCGCATCAACAAGGCCTCCTGAGTAAGGTGGGAGCAAAAAAATGTAAGATCCAAAAGGTAAAAACATTTGTGGCGCCGTCTTGTGCATTTAGTGGTATTCGCAGGCTGAAAGGGCTGTCATGGGGACTCGTGGCCGTTGAAACAGGCCGTGGACGTCCAAATTTGCTGCCGCGTGAGGGTCGTGAACGTCCACAGGTGGAAGGCCGCCAGACCCATTCGTGGATGTCCACACTCACCGTGGAAGACTGGACGTCCATGACTCCGAGACTCCTTATGTATAGAGTTTATCCGTAGTTGTGGCCAAATAATGTGTCGTATGCAATCATATTTAATTCAGTATCGTTAGTAAAGTTTGTGTAATCCTTTTATACGACTTATTATGTTTTTGTTTTAGAAAAATACCCATTGCAAAAGCTATTAGCAGGCTCACGTCCATTGTTGTTGTTGCTGGCGCCTACTCCCATCCTGGAGTTCTTGTCTTTAAACAAGATGGCTTTGTCCATTGTTGTTGATGGTAAACACGTCGTCTGCTATGAGTCGGTAGAAGTGACCTCCCAGTCGCGTGGGGTGAACTCGATAAGGGAAAAGAAAAAAAAAAAGAAAAGGTGGCCGTGGACGTCCACCGTGTGATAGGGAACGGACGTCCAAGCTCAGTTAGGACGTCTATTTTGTGCTGCACACAACGTTCACGAGTCCCCATGTGATACCCGCTTTAGTTGCAACACCAGGACCTTTTGATTACATGTAATTCAAGAATTCAGTATTTTGCAATTTCCTTAATAACGGAAAAATTGTCGAGGAAATAAAGATACGAGTTAAGGGGGTGCTGGCACTCTTGGATGGTATATACAACCGAATTAGTTTTACAGACAGAAAAGTTATTAATCATTTCCCTTTCTATTAACTTATTATTCTCTGTAAGTCACTTCCATCCATTCGATAATGGCATAATTAACTAGGAATCATGTGCAAATTTTCAATTAAGTTCAAAATGTTATATGGCTGAAAAGAACTTACCAAATATCGCTTAGTCTCCATGAAAACAGTGGCCTTCTGTAACACTTTCTGGGAATATATATATATATATATAT
>JAGKTI010002011.1:4855-21843 GCA_018397915.1 Birgus latro
ACAAGAAGTCCAAAAACAACGTACAGTGGATGTGAGTTGCCACTATTGTTTATTTCGTTTCCTTACTGTTTGTCTACTACAATTGGAATTCTCTCTCTCTCTCTCTCTCTCTCTCTCTCTCTCTCTCTCACTTTGTGCTACAGAAGTCTTCAATACACTAAGAAGTTGCTTGCCCCTTTTTTTTTTTTTTTTTTTTTTAAGGCTGATTGACAGTTTCTTTGTTTAAATGGGGTGGGATGATGATTTACGGTAGCAGTTGTATAAAATGTTGATACATTAGAGCACATCCATGACAAACCTTTGTGCTTTTTAGTCATTCATCTTGCTACCAGATTACCTTCAGTTCAGGAAGCCCCCTCTAGTTTAGGTATTTCCTAGGGTAATAAAATTGTCTGGAGGTAGCTGGAATGAAATGAAAAACACATTCCCAGGCTCAGTTGGTCCAGAGGATTCCTTGAACAGATGCAGGCATTAACATCGATGTGTTTTAGCTGAACGTTTATCTAACTTTTTTTTGTGATATTTTAACATTTGCTGATCTAAAGATTGTATCTCTGTTTCAAAGTCATCTTTCAGTTATTATTTATAATGATGTGTATTGGTGCTGTCATCCACAGCTGTGCTGGAAATGTTATCCAGACCACTAATTACAAGTATGGCAGTGCTTCAGGCCATACATGTAGCGCATGTCTGGTAGAGCACTGCAGAGTGGAGTTCCTGGCACTGTAGTTAGTCTCTGGCTACTACACAAGCTTGGCTTGGAACATATAAGCATTGTTAGTTATTTTTTAGCTTGTTAATTTTTCTTTAGTTCTGTATTACCTTCAATTTCTAATAGTGTTGAGTTTGAGAAAGCAACATAGGAAGTTGATGAGGCTAGGGAACTTGCAGTGGGTCAAACTGGTTAGAAGAACATTGTATATTGGATGGTATGGTAGGGGGGAGAGGGGAGAGCTTGCCATTGGATTGAACAGTTGGTAATGTGAAGCACATAAGTGGATGTTTACTCCTGTGAGGTGGAGTTAGGTTACAGGGGGCTTGAATGGAGAGTTAATGTGAGTGTGGTTGATATAAATTGGACATGCTGTTGATAGTTCTCCCTGTGCAACAATTTTTTCATGCTCTTGGAACTTTCCTCACCCTTGGATGGGAAAAGAGGTCAGGATGATGATGATTATTTTATTATGTACAGCAGACCATAATTACAATGAACTAATTGGTGGGAAGTTTGATCAAACAAAGTTTCTAGTCGCCTTACATCTGATCTGAAGGGGTAGGAAACGTGTATGGCATCCGCTGCACCCCATGTAATGGACATCATTCGTTATAGCTGACAGAAGGTCAGTGGCCTTTGTAGTGTCTGGTAAATCCCATTTCTGGTCTGTCGAGGTCCGTTGAAGCAAGGGTCTCTTGTATTACTGTAATTCAGCAATCCCTCATTTATCTGGGTGTACAGTATCCAGACCTGTTCATTGTCTGGATACTGGATCTTTGGTCTATTAAACCATTATCCAAACTTACTTGCTATTATCCGGACATAAAAGTCTCCGAGAACTTTGTTCAGCCGGCCGACATGTTCAGACATTTGGGATCATGGTCGCCGGCCTCGAGCTGTGAGCGGGAAGTAGGCTGTAACCCACAACCAGTGCTAAAATATCTGTCTGCCCCTGTACTGAATGGTCAAGTTCCTGTGCTGGTCCAATCACTCCCAATGAACCTCCAGCTTCTGAGTAATATGGCTGTAACCCCACAAGCTGTGTCAAAACATCCATACACATACCCACCGAATGCCCAAAGTCACGTGGCCACCGGGCTGTCTTTCCCAATTGTCACCACCTATCGAACACAGGCCTCAAGCCACAAGTACATGTTCGGTTACAGCAGCCATCTGCCTCTCTACTGAACGTCCAAAGTCACCTGGTCACTGAGAGTTTTGTTTCCAAATGGCCACCACATGTCTAGCAGACCACGAGCCACGAGTAAATGTGCAGTAAAAGTGCCTGTCCCCATCGTGACGGAAGACGGAAGGATGAAAATCCTGTCCACAGCCTCACTTCCCTCCTTCCGGCACCCCTCCCTTTCAGTCTCTCCCGGCACCCCTCCCTTTCAGTCTCTCCCGGCTCCCTCCTCAGTCCCTCCCCTCCTTCACACTGATAGCACTGACTCGTGAGTTTTTAAAGTTTTCTGCAATTTATTCAAAAACTGTTGGTCATATCGAAATTTCAAAGTGACCACGATAAAGCTCATGAAATTCTGTATCTAGACATGTGCTTACTTTAGGATGTGGGAAAGTTATATGAATGTAAGTTTTACTCGAACACAATTCTCACTGCATTTGTGTACTTTTACTCATCAGTTTTCTGTGTTTTTCTTAGCTTATAGTATAAACACTAGTGAAGATGATGTTATGCCATATACAGTATACCAATTTAACGAATTTTCGGTGGTATATTTGGCCGTGGATTTTTACATTTTTATTTATTTATTTATTTATTTAATTTTTTTTTTTTTTTTGCAGCCTGAGAGCAGTTATCACTGGTGTCAGATAACTGATTTTCCAACTGTCCTGAGTTTTTTTTTTTGTGGATCTTTGTTGTTTATGCATTGTCTCCTTGGTGTTTAGCATTAATATGGATAATCCTATATGTGTTTTGATGTTTAAATGTGGCAGATTGATCTGAAAACAGTGCCAAAATTAGGAGGGGTTGTGTACATACAGTAGTGTATAGGTAGGGTGTTTTTTGGTTTTCAGTTTTTATTTTTTTTCATGGTTTTCTTGGTGTTTAGCATTTCTTTGGTTATTCCTGTTTATGTTTCGATGTCAGAATATGCCAGACTGACCTGAAAACATTGCCAAAATTAGGATGGGTACTGTACATACAGTAGTGAATAAGTAGGGTGTTTTTTAGTTTTCAATATTTTTTTGCATGGTTTTCTTGTTGTTTTGCATTACTTTGGAAATTTCTGTGTGTGTTTGGATGCCAGAATGAGTGGAAAACACTGCCAAAGTGAGCATAGGTGCTGTACAAAGATATAGGTTGGAGGTTGGGTATAAGTAGGGTCTAGGTATAGTAGGGGGATATTGCTCATTATCTGGACATTGCCACTACCCGGACATGCCTTTGGCTGGCTCTATTTCGTCAGATAATTGAGGGATTGCTGTACTGCCTATTTGAATATTCATACAGGTTTATTTTATTTTATTATTATTATTATTTATTTATTTACTTTCTTTTTTTCATATAATTACTTGAGAGTAAATGTAGAAAAGAGTAAAATGATGGTAATTGGAGCCCCCACAAACTGGAAAAGTTGCCACTGCTCACCAGGTAACTTAATGTAAAATGCAAAAGTGGGGTCAACTTGAATTACCCTCTGTTATACAATTTTTGTGTTACTTTACTGAAAATAGGATATTTATTGATTTATCTACATATAATACTGGAGAAGAAATGGCCTCTTTATCAAAATAGAGTAGAAATGGAAAGTTGCGTCCACCTCAGTTTAGGGACAGTCTACATGGGATTATTATGTTCCCTGAGTATTGATCATTGTCATATTTTTAGGTGGTGAATGTACATCTGTAAGGAAAAGTGGTAACTGGGTATAATAAAATTGTATCTCACATAACAAATGAAGGAAATGTAGTACAGTACTTAAACAATTGAAGATCGTATGAACCCATTGAGCTCATGTGGAGAAGCTTTCTCATGGGTAGCTTGGCTTAGTTTGTATGCCTGCCGCCAGGGGCCCAAGGCAGCGCTGATGCTGTGTATACATGACACCTGATGCCTGTGCTTTTTGAAATCAGCTGATGAATCCGGAAAATACAGTGTCGTGATCCACTGCGCAGCTAAAATATATATATGGAAAAATAGACTGTAGTAGAACTGAGATGTTTTCTCAGAGCAAGAGGATACACATGACACATGATGCCTGTGCTTTTTGAAATCAGCTGATGAATCCGGAAAATACGGTGTCATGATCCACTGCGCAGCTAAAATATACATATGGAAAAATAGACTGTAGTAGAACTGAGATGTTTTCTCAGAGCAAGAGGAATACCACGCCTTTAAAAATTTGGGTGGCTGATTTCGGCCTTGTAAGTTTTCGGCCGTACAGTTCTTACTATTATTAAGTGTAAAATGGATAGAATCATGTCAGGATTTGCCAAATGAAATATTACAATCTTTGGGAACTGTATTATAAATTTTTCCAGCAACTGAGATTCATAACGCTTGGTAAAAATGTGCTGAATACAAACACACGCATAAGCTTTCATGGCTTGTAGTAAACTCTGTGGAGAACTTTTCAGTGTAAATCTCATTTAGAGCATCAGTAAAATATCTAAGATTAATATAATCCAGTGAAAGCTCGATTATCCAGGTTCTGATGATCCAGGCTTCGGTATATCCGGGCTGTGGCCAAATGGTTCAGTGGTACAGTAATACATAGAATTATTTGTACTCTAGCTCCGGTTTAAACAGGAAGCATCTGGTTGCTTGTGAACAAGGCACAGTTAAACATGCTCGAGTCTGACCCCACCCCCACCCCGCCCCACCCCACCCCACCCCACCCCACCCCACCCCACCCACACCTCCTGCTCACAACTCGATCACAAGGGTGGTAGGGTGGAGTTTGGTGAGGCGACTGATGACCTAACCTAGCCTAACCTTGAAGAGAGAAACTTTTACTGTACACAGGAAAAATCATCCAATATATTACCAATATGCTGGGAATCGAACCTGGGACTCTCAGGTGAGAGCCAGGCAGCATACCACTACACCACGACCAGGTAAAAGTTATCTCACATTGTCACAATCTTGTAACCAATGTCCCTCCGCCCCCACTGTGGGCCTGAAGAGGATGAGATAACCCCCCGGCACTCGGGCAAGTAGATGCTTTTAATCTATCCCAAGCTGCCTGGCTCTCGCCTGAGAGTCCTGGGTTTGATTCTTGGCATATTGGTAATATGTTGGATAATTTTTCCTGTGTACAGTATAGGTTTCTCTCTTCATTCTGACTTGCTGTTAGTGCTTGGGATAGATTAAAAGCATCTACTTGCCCGAGTTCCAGGGGGGTTATCTCGTCCTCTTTAGGCCCCCACAGTGGGTTTGGAGGGACATTGGTTACAAGATTGTGACGATATGAGATAATTTTTACCTGGCCATGCTCTAATAGTATGCTGCCTGGCTCTCACCTGAGAGTCCTGAGTTTGTTTCCCTGCATATTGGTAATATATTGGACTAGCCTAACCTTGCTTAGCTACCTAATAATTTAACCTATCCTAACCTAACCTGGGCTCCAGTTGGAAAATTAGGAAACTAAATCCACTCGAGTACGTTGAATAAGTTTCTTCCATTATGCCAGAGACAGTCGTAGGTACGGCCGAAAGAACGTGATGTAATAATGGAGGAAATAGTTCAGCAAGAGAACATAATTTACCACCTTCAAAACAGAAATATACAGAAAACAAACTAGAGGAATATGAATTGGTAAAGTCTTTAGGCTGTATGCTTAGATGAAAATTTATGGGTTTCATAATTTTAGGGGACGAAATGGAACAAAAATGTTTGCTAATCAGAAAAAAACTCTCACGTGTGCTCGTAAGTAAGGACTCAGCAGGCATGATCCAAATTCATGTGCCAGTACTTAGGGACAAGTACAAATACTGAAGAAAAGTACAAGTACAGAAGATTTGCCTAATACGTAGTCCAAGTCCAAGTACTTGACAATGTACATTTCAACATATCTGTTATTTTTTATAAACATGTTTATTTCAAATTCAGTAGCAAATATCTAATGAAGAAGCATATTATGGTAATATATTAGTGATCTTACTAAAATGTATATAGTTAAGCCTGCCCAAAAGTATTTTTCATATGTTTGTGAAGGTTGGAAGTAACTTTTTTGGAGCTTGATATACCAATATCACACTGCTTTTTGGAGCTTGATATACCAGTATCACACTGCTTGCAGACTGCCTTGAATGTTCCAATAGTAGCTCCTGGTAATTTGAAGTGGCTCCATATGCCTGAATCCTTAGGTGATGCCATGATGCCACTCGTAATGCTATAAATGGTGGCTTCTGAAATACTGAACTACAGTAGTAGTGATCAGGTTGTAGACAGGAAGAAAGTAAACATGTTGCCTGCCCAGTCTTGAAGTCTGTGCATGAGAGTTGCCAGATAGAACTACCATACAGTAGTAGCAGCAATTGAAATAAACTTAATATTATTACCATTAATTTACATACAAACAAACAGTAGAACTAAAATAACTTATTATAATCTGCTTAATGTCATAGTCAAAGCAGTTATTGTTATTTAATTACTTATGCAGTGTACCTTATATGATTATTACTGTACTGTACTTGAAAAGTACTTAACTTGATTTTTTTTCAAGTACATTTGGCCCAAGTACAAGTACAAGACTATGTCCCCCCCCCCTCCCTGTGGCAGGGAGGGGGGACATAATCTGGCCGCACTATGGGGTGGTACTACTAGTCTGCGGCCAGATTGTGTTAGGAAGAATTCCGCTACCGTATTCCCTGCGTGTCGTAAAAGGCGACTAAAAGGGGCGGGGTGAGGGGACTAGGGATCCCCTCCTCTGTTTTTTAGTTCCTAAAAAGAGACAGGCCAGAGAAAGGGATGGGGGATCGAGTTATCCCTGTACCCTGAAGGTTGGGTCTATGAATGTGCGTGGTTGTAGTACGATTGAGGCTAAAAGGGAGGAGATTGGGAGAATGTGAGAAGAAAGTTGGATGTGTTAGCTTCGAGTGAAACAAAGATAAAAGGGAATGGTGAGTCTACATTTGGAAGTGTGAATGGAAGATTGTCAGGTGTTGATAGAGGAAGGGCAAGAGAAGGTGTGGCCTTGTTAGTGAGCCCGGAAGTACTGCAGTGTGTGATTGAATGGAAAGAGGTGTCATCGAGACTGATGTGGGTGAAAGCGAAGTTTGAACGTGAGTTGTGGGTATTTGTGAGTGCATATGGGCCTGGTAGTGAAAGGGATGAAGAAGAGTAGGAGTCTTTCTGGAATGATGTTGATGAGTGTTTGCAGAGCTTTGGAGCGAATGTGAATGTGGTAATGATGGGGGATCTGAATGCTAGAGTGGGAAATGTAGCAGTTGAAGGTGTAGTTGGTATGCATGGTGTGCCTGGAAGAAATGAAAATAGGGAATGAATGATAGGTGTGTGTGTTGAGCGAGAGATGGTGATTGGGAATACCTTGTTTGAGAAGAAAGATATTTATAAGTATACATGGGTGAGACAGGAGGGTGGAAGGGTTGTTGACAGATCGTTGATGGACTATGTGGTTGTTTCCAGGAATGTAATAGGAAGATTGTTGAATGTGAGAGTTTTGAGAGGGGAGGGTGGAGGTATGTCTGACCACTACCTGGTGGAGGGAAAGTTGAGAGTAGGTAAGAGATGGGTGAGAGCTAGGAGAGTTAGGTGTGGCAGGGAGGTTTTGAAAGTGAGTGAGTTAGATAAAAGAGAGAAAATGATAGCGTATCAGGAGAAATTGAGAGATCAGTGGTATGCAGTGAAAGATCAGGAGAGTGGCAGTGTGGAGGATGAATGGCATTTGTTTAAGAGTGCTGTGGTGGGGCATGCAGAAGAGGTGTGTGGTGTGAGACGAGTGGGTGGTGGTGTAAGAAAGGGAAGTGAATGGTGATGCGAGGAAGTAAGTATGGCTGTGGGTGAGAAGAGACATTCATATGAAGTGTGGTTGCAGAGGAAGGATGAGGTGTCATATGAGAGGTATAAGGAAAAGAGGAATAGGGCGAGAAGGGTTGTGCGTGATGCTAAAGTGGCAGCAGATGAAAGATGGGGTAGGCAGGCGGATGACTGAGAATTTTCAGGAAAATAAGAAAATGTTTTGGAAGGTGGTGAAAAGGGTGCGAAAGGGAGAGTCTGGGAAGGAGGAGCGAGTAAAAGCAGAGGATGGAAGGATGTTAATTGAGATGGATGCAGTAAGGAAGAGATGGGCGGAGTACTTTGAAAGATTGTTGAATGTAGAGGAGGAAAGGGAGGCTGAGATTGTGGCAGATGGAAGGGTGCAAGGAATAGATGTGTTGGGAGAGCTGAATGAATCTTTGATCACAATGGAGGAAGTGCAAGAGGCAGTAAAGCAGATGAGAACAGGGAAAGCTGCAGGTATGGATGGGTGTGGTGTGGAATACCTGAAATGTGGTGGAGCGACTATTGTTGACTGGTTAGTAAGATTGTTGAATGTGTGCTTTGTGCAAGGTATGGTGCCATTTGACTGGGCAAGTGCTTGTGTGGTCCCATTGTATAAAGGTAAGGGTGATAAGTATGAATGTCCTAGCTTTAGAGGTATAAGTCTGTTGAGTGTGGTAGGTAAGGTGTATGGTAGTGTTAATTAAGAGAGTTAGAGAGGGTACAGAGGGAGTGATTGGTGATGAGCAGTGTGGCTTTAGGAGAGGGAGGGGATGTGTGGATCAGGTGTTTGCTGTGAGACAGGTGTGTGAAAAGTATTTAGCGAAAGATAAGGATGTGTTTTGGGCATTCATGGATTTAGAGAAAGCATATGATAGAATTGATAGGGAGGCTTTGTGGAATGTTTTACGATTGAATGGGCTTGATGGCAGGTTGCTAAAAGGAGTGAAAATTTTTTATGTAAATAGTAGAGCGTGTGTAAGAGTGGGAAATACTGTGAGTGATTGGTTTCTCGTGAGAGTGGGGCTGCAGCAGGGATGTGTGATGTCGCCTTGGTTGTTTAATATTTATATGGATGGTGTTGTAAGGAAGGTGAATGCAAGAGTGTTAGGTGGAGGACTGAGTCTAGTGAATGATGGTAGAGAGTGGAATCTGAAGCAGCTGCTGTTTGCGGATGATACTGCACTGGTGGCTGATTCAGAGGAGAGATTGAGACAGTTGGTAGAGGAGTTTGGAAGGGTGTGTGAAAGGAGGAAACTGAAAATAAATGAGAATAAGAGTAAAGTGATGAAGTGTACGAGGTTGGTAGATGGTAGGAGGATGAATGTAGTTTTGAATGGTGAGTTGCTTGAGGAGGTTGAGTGTTTTAAGTATTTAGGGTCACATGTTGCTGCGGATGGAAGAATATATGCAGAAGTGAAGTTTAGAATGAATGAAGTTGGAAAGGTGCTGGGAGGAATGAAAAAAGTGTGTGGTTGTCGTTCACTCAGAATGGATATAAAGAGAAGGCTGTATGAAGGTGTTGTGGTACCGACTGCATTATATGGGGCTGAAACATGGAATATGGGTGTAGCAGAGAGATGTTTGAATGTAATGGAGATGAGGTGTCTGAGGAGTATGTGTGGAGTGACGCGTATGGATCGAGTGAGAAATGATGAAGTGCAAAGGAGAACCGGAATTGTTCGGGAGATGGCTGATTGAGTTGAGCAGAGGGTGTTGCGATGATTTGGGCATATGGAGAGAATGGATAATGAGCGATTGGTGAAAAAGATAACTAGATCTGATGTGAGAGGTTTAAGGCTGAGAGGAAGACCACGAATAGGATGGATGGACAGTGTGAAGAGAGCGTTGGATGCGAGAGGGTTGTCTGTTGAGCAAGGAAGAGTGGCTGTGCGTGATAGAAATGAATGGAGAGAAATTGTGAATGAATAAATGATGACGCAGCCCTGAGGGGTTATTCTCGTGCATTTTGTCTGATCAGCTGATCAGGTCAGGTGCAGGTAAGGGGCTGGATCCATTATGATGTGGCAGGGGTAAACCAGCTTTGCTGTCAGGCCCTGCTGCGGATGTCACTGACTGCACTGTGTAGTTGACCCTCGCTCTGTGTGGTGCGGTGAGGATCTGTCCCTTCTCCCCTTTAGGGCTAAGATGTGAATGAATGTGTATGAGTGGTTGAGTAAATTGGTAGTGTGTTGACCTGTCTCGGCTACCTCCCTTTTCTTGGGGAAAGCAGTCTAGGTATATAGATAGATAGACAAGTACATTGATTTTTAAAATCTTAAGTACAAATCCAAGTACAAGTACTAAAAATTTTGTTCTTAACGCCAAGTACTTGTACTTGGACCCAAGCGTGCAGTTTCACATTCTTCATTAGATGTCGCGCTTCCCAACACATTTCGGACTGGTAGAGCATACAGTTATTTCTCCCCCTTTCAGTTAAGTGTACATTTACTGTTCATTCTTTTGCTCATTCTTAAGTGTATGTGTGAAAGAGAGAGTATTGACATAAACAATAATGTATTCCATTAACCCCTTCATAGCTGCCAGCCTTGAACAGTGCTTTACTGTACCGGTGTCAGTGACGTTGGGTTAGGGAGCTGTAAAAAATTATGAACAATTATGGGAAGGGAACGAAGGGCACTGGTATGTTTACACGGCCCTACTCTACCATCGCAAGCAGTCAGGCGGTCACTTCATCTCAGATGTTTCCACCGATATGTTTAAATGCAGATGAAACATACGCCCTAATTTTGAGGAAGTTTCTTCCATTATGCTGGAAACAATAGTAGGTAAGGCTTAAGGAATGTTATAATAATAAGAGAGGAAATCTTTCAGCGAGAGAAAGGTAATTTACCACCCTCAGAATAGGCAGAAAAATAGTGAATAAACTAGAGGAATTTGAATGGGTAAGGTCATTAGGCTCTATGCTTAGACAATAATTTATGGGTTTCACAATTTTTGGGGATGAAATGGAACAAAAATGTTTACTAATCAGAAAAAAAAGCTTTTGTCTCACGTGTAGCATCCAGTTCCACATTCTTTGTTTGATGTCGCAGTGCCCAACACATTTGAGACCGACAGAGCATGCAGTTATTTCTGCTTCTTACAGTTGAGTGTACGTTTACTGCTCATTTTGTTCATTGCTATGTGTATGTGTGAGACAGTATTGATACAAACAATATGTATTCTATTTACCCCTTCATAGCTGCCGGCCTTCAACAATTCTTTATTGTGCCGGTGTCAGTGATATTGAGTTAGGGAGCTATAAAAACTTCGAACAATTATGGGAAGGGAACGAAGGTCACTGGTATGTTTACACGACCCTTCTCTACCATCCCAAGCAGCCAGGCAGTCACTTCATCCCAGATGTTTTTGCTGATATGTTTAAATGCTAATGTAACATGCACTGTAATTTTATTCTTTCATGAATCATAGGAAATCACAAGATGGATTGGGGGGGGGCATGTGCACCAGATAAGGCTTATCACATCTGTATGGAAAAGAAACTTATTTTAGAACTTAGGAAAATTGGTTTTGAGGCCTGCCACAGGAGCATGCAAATTTCTGAAATCTCAGCCATTGAGGGGACTAGACGTATGCCTGAATGTAAGCAGTAAAAGCACCGTACCAAATCAGTTGATCTTGATAATCTGTTATACTTTTCTGATTATGTCTGAGTTGGCAAATAAACATTTCGTGTTAAGCCTGTTTCCCCAATGTTTTTAGCTGTTTTGGTGTGACAACTCTTGTTTGATTCGTTAACTTGATGGCGGAAGGTACTGTTCTAAGCATTTAACTAAACTTGGCCTAACCTGGCTTAACTGCATCTAACAATATAACCTAACCTAACCTCAAGTTGGGAAACGAAATCCACATTTGAGTACGTTGAGTTTCTTCCATTGCACTGGAAACAATCGTAGGTACAGCTTAAGGAACATGGTGATGACAACAGGGAGGAAATTTTGTAATTTATCTAAATGAAAACTGAACAATACAGAAACAAGCTGGAGACATATGCAAAGTTTTGGTAAGGTCTTTCTGCAACATAAAGTGTACATTTATCGGTAAATGAATTGGTCTAACAGTACAGAGATATCCTGATTATCCGGGCTATATGGTGTGAAGGGGTGACTGAATAATCCGAAATCACGATTAATCCGGCGGAAACAAAAAACAAGTACTGTTAGACTAATTTATTTACCGGTAAATGTACACTTAACCTAGCAGAAAGACCTTACCAAGTCTTTGCATATGCATCCTGCTTGTTTCTGTATTTTTCTAGTTTCAGTTTGGTAAATTTCTTTATCTTGCTGAAAAATTTCCTCCCTGTTAATATCGTCACGTTCCTGAAGCTGTACAGTTGTGTAGTCCTGATACACACGTACAGTAGTTGTCTTGTCTGCTGTTGTGTCCACCGTTGGTAGGATGTTGAACTATTTCACTTGCTAACCGACCAAATTATGTTCAGTGTATCAGGCAGTAAGCACAAAAGTTCCATATTCCAAAAGCAGTGAGCACTGCAATAGACAACACCTGTGTATCGGGACTCATGAACGCGACTGTACCTACGATTGTTTCCAGCCAATGGAAGAAACTCAGCATATTCAAGTGTGGATTCCGTTTCCCAACTTCCAAACTGGAGATTAAGTTAGGTTAAATTATTAGGTGCAGTTAAGCTAAGTTAGGCCAGGTTTGGTTAAACAATGAGATCAGAACAGTACCTTCCGCCATTACGTTAACTAACAACAAGAGTTGTCACACCAGCAGAACAGCTAAAAACAACGGGGGAAACAGATTTAACAAGAAATGTTTATTTGTCAACACAGATATGAACAGAAAAACATAACAGAATATCAGGATGAACTGATTTGGTAAGGTGCTTTTACTGCTTACAGTAAAGCGTATGTTTAGCCCCTCAATGGCAGTGAGTTCAGAAATTTGCGTGCTCCCGTGGCAGGCCTTGGAACCATTTTTTCTAAATTCTAAAATCAGTTTCTATTTCTTACAGATGTGGTAAGACTCGTCTGGTGCACTTTTTATTTTTTTTTTGTCCCTTCACCCATCTTCTGATTTGCTATGAATCGTGAAAGAATAAAATTAGGGCGCATGTTACATTAGCATTAAAACATATTGACGAAAACATCTGGGATGAAGTGACCGCCTGGCTGTTTGGGATGGTACAGCAGGTTTGTATAACCATACCAGTGACCTTCGTTCTCTTCCCATAATTGTTCGCAGATTTTATAGCTCCCTAACACAATGTCACTGACACCAGTGCAGTAATGCATTGTTCAAGGATGGCAGCTATGAAGGGGTTAATGGAAATACATAATTATTTGTATCAATACTTTCTCAAACATACACATAACAGTGAACGAAGAATGAGCAGTAAATGTACACTCAGCTGTAAAGAGCAGAAATAACTGTATGCTCTGTCGGTCCAAAATGTGTTGGGAACTGAGACATTGAACAAAGAATGTGGGATGCTAACTTACGAGAAGACGTGAGACGAAAGTATTTTTTTTGTTCTGACTAGTAAACATTTTTGCTCCATTTCGTCCCCTAAAATTGTGAAACCTATAATTTTTCATGTAATAATACAGCCTAATGACCTTGCCAAGTCAATTTTTATTCCTCTATTTTGTTTTCTGTATTTTTCTGCCTATTTTGAGGGTGATAAAATACCTTTCTCTCGCAGAAAGATTTCCTCTCTTATCATCATAATGTTCCTTAAGCCTTACCTACTATTTTTTTCGGGATAATGGAAGAAACTTGCTCAAATTTAAAGGGCATGTTACATTAGCATATAAACATATCGGCGAAGACATCTGAGAGGAAGTGACCGCCTGGCTGCTTGCGACAGTAGAGTAGGGTCGTGTAAACATATCAGTGACCTTCGATCCCTTCCCATAATTGCTCGCAGTTTTTTTATAGCTTTTAACTCACCGTCACTGACACCGGTACAGTAAAGCATCGTTCAAGGCTGACAACTATGAAGGTTTTAATGGAATACATTATTGTTTGCATCAATACTCTTTCTTTCACACACACACACTTAAGAACGAATGAAAGAATGAACCTAATGTACACTTAACTGAAAGAGACAGAAATAACTATATGCTTTGCCAGTTTGAAAGCGGAAGCGCAATATCTAACGAAGAATGTGAAACTGAATGCTGACTTAAGAGAACACGTGAGGTGGTAGAGTAATTTTTTTCTGATTAGCAAACATTTATGTTCCATTTCGTCCCCTAAAATTGTGAATCCCATAAATTTTCGTCTAAGTATACAGCCTAAAGACTTTACCAGTTCAGTTCATATTCCTCTAGTTTGTTTTCTGTATTATTCTACTTTGAATTTGGTAATAATTACCTTCTCTTGCTGAAAGATTTCCTCCTTTATCATCATCACGTTCTTTAGCCCATACCTACGACTGTTTCCGGCATAATATGAAGCGGATTTCAGTTAGAAGTGGATTTCATTTCCCAATTCTCCAACTGGAGCCCAGGTTAGGATAGGTTAAATTATTAGGTAGTTAAGCAAGGTTAGGCTAGGTTAGGTTATCAATTGCCTAACCAAACTGCACCTTGCCATCCATGTGATCGAGATGTGAGCAGGAGGTGTGGGTGGGGGGATAGACTCATGCTCGTTTACCCGTGCCTCGCTTGGTAGCAACCGGATGCTTCATGTTTAAACCGGAGCTATCGTACGAATAATTCTATGTATTACTCTACCATGAACCATTCAGACATGGCCCGGATATACTGAAGGCTGGATAATCCGAGCCTGGATAATCGAGCTTTCACTGTACTTGTTTTTTTGTTTCCGTTGGATAGATCGTGATTTCGGACAATTCAGGCACCCCTTCACACTATATAGCCCGGACTATCTCTGTACTGGCATAGTGCTTTATGCATGAGTAATAATCCCGATAGGCATTTTTTAAGGAAGGCACACCAGCTCTGAGCGGGTAATGACCGCACACTATTTAGTGATCAGGCGAACACTGGGAAACTTTAAGGAATTTGCTGGGGCTCTAATTGAGACAGAAGGTGACTCCCAGTGTGATGTTATAGTGAATGGAGAGAGACTGGAGTTGGTGAGAGTGTTCATATAACCTGGGTACAGTTATAGGAAAGAGAGGAAATTGTGCAAAAGAATTAGAAAGTAGAGTGACACAAGGACTGAAAGTAGCTGGTGCCTTGATGGCCTTGATAAGAAACAGAGGCTTGGGTGTTGCAGCTGTGCAAGTCTTATATGAAGGAGTGTTAGTGCCAACTTTAACATATGGGTGTGAGACTGTGGTGTGGCATGAAAATGAAAAGTCAAGAGTGAGAGCAGTGGAAATAGGACTGCTGAGAAATGTATGTAGAATACAGAGATTGGATAAGATATGAAATAATGTGATTTGTGAAAGATGTCGAGTGAGGAAGTCCGTGGACACCAGAATCAGAGTGGGTGTACTGAGATGGTATTTTCATGTGAAGAGAATGGATAACAATAGAGTGGTTTTCTGAAAAGGTATATCTGATCAAATTTCAAGGAGATGAGTGTGTGAGGAAGAGTGGTATGGAAGTTGGTGAGGCTAGGGGACTGACGAGATCGAACTGGCTGGATAGATGTTGTGAGAAGTGCATTAGCAGGGCTTTGGCATCCCCTTTTTAACGTGACAGCGTCCAGATTGACTCTGTCGGATGTGTTTACGTGAAGCTACAGAATGTGTGAAAGTTTTTGATGTATTAGATAGAGCCAGGATTCTGAGTGCTTGAATGATGAGTGAATGGAATTTTTGGCTATCTTGACGTTGCTACTCCTCACCCTGCCCTAGGGCAGGAAAGGAGGTCTGGATGATGATGATATTTACTGAATTAGATGATGATATTTACTTGATTAGATGAATGAATGAATTTGTTTTCATCCCCCCCCCACCCTCCCAGACCCTCAAGAGTAAATTTGCAGTGCTTGGAAAATGAAGTGGAAGATTTGGAGTGTAAAGAAGAACAACTAGATGACCTAATAGAAAAAGCAGGTAAGTTTTCCAAAAGTTGAACAGATAAGGTTTCAGTATCATTACTGTGAATGCATGCTATGTAGAGTCAAAAAAAAGTTTTAAGAGGAAGTCTGCAACCCTTCATGTATTTCAGCTTGGATTGTAGAAGGTGTTGTACCCATAAAATTTCAGAACCAAGCAGGCTTTTGTTGAAGATTAATTATTGAATGTCTTCTTGGATGAAGTGAAAGTGCAGGATTTGTATTGTACGTAGGGGGAAAATGATACCCAGATAGTTTCATCCATCCATTCATAATCCAATCCTATGTTGCCCCATGAGGAGTATAGTAGTCCGGGGCTAGGCAAGTTGGTCCTGACATTTAAGATGAGAGTGACCAGCCTCACTCATCCCTGAGTGGCACTACATGAGCAGTAACCCTAACCACCTCTTGGATATAAACCTGCATAGGCTTAATCCAATTGGAGTGCCTTAATTACCCACTAAACCACCAGGTGCCATAATTTGGTTATATGGTTACCACCCAGTGTAGTAATTGGTTTCCTGGTGTACAGGAAACCATTTGGCTTGTCACTCAGTGTTGAATCATCTGTAGGCAGAAGGGAGAGGAAAGAGTGAAGGAAAGAAAAGAGGGATTGTAAAGTCACTCATAGGCATAAGAAAGAAGAGGGAGTGTGAAGTCACCTGTAAACATAAGGAAGAGGAGAGAATGAAGGAAAAAATAGACAGCAGATGAGGGAAGAAAGAGAGGAAAGGGCAGACATCCAAAGCAGCACTACATCGAGTGATTGGATGGTGAATTTCTCTACCTACCACTAGAGTTTCATGATTCATAATTATGTGCCATGAAATGCTTCTATGATGGTAAGAAACAAAGGTGTGATTTTCCCAGTTTGAGTAACTTTGTATCATTCTTTGTTGTGAGTCCACATGAAATTAAATTTATCTCCTCGTTGTTGAGTTGCACTGGTCCGTAGCGACAACTATAGAGTTGAGAATTCAGAGGCTGTGAAGCTAGAGATTGTTGCTTTTTGATGAGCTGTGGAAAGGCAAATCTGGCATTACACCTCATATGTACAAACGACCACCTTGGTGTGGAGGTGGTGCTTAAAGCTATGTTAATGGCACCTATTTTGGTGGCCTGACCACCTTAATGGATTGATGTTCATTGCTCTGGCAGATGAGGATCTTATAAAGTTTACTAATTTGTAAGTTATGTGTGAGAATACTTGTTTGTACTTTTGTCTTCACCATTAAAGGTAATAAATGCTTCACCACCAAACATTGTTGGATATTA
>JAGKTI010002011.1:26863-41179 GCA_018397915.1 Birgus latro
AGCCTCTCCCTGGGCTTCTCACTCCAGTTGGAGCAAAAAAGCAGTGGATGATAGATATTCACATTTGCATATTGTGTAGACTGACTTGCTTTATGACTTTCTCAGAGAGAGATCTTCGACAGTTGAGTCAAGATAAAACGCTGGCATATATCACATACCAAGATCTTCACACCATCGAGGATTACAAAGATAAGACTGTTTTCGCTATTAAGGCTCCACCGGGGACGCAGCTACAAGTCCCTCAGGAGTTAAAAAGAGAGGTATGGCTTCGTGTGTCTCATTTCGTTTGATATGTTGCTGGTTGTTCTCACTCACGTTTTCAAGCCTGTATGTAGATGGGGAAAAATGTAATGGAGGAGGAATGTGCCATACCAGCACAAAATCTGCATAGATTGAATGCATCATTTGCTTGCTGTTTGACATCTGCCACAAGATGCCTAGGAAACTGTTATTAATCCCTTGAATCCATGTTATACTTTGCAGCTCTTAATTGATTATACAAAAATCTCATGATTATATGTCTTCACATTGTACGGTGCTTTTTGCTTGGCTCCATTAAAACAATATCTGGGAAAATTTAACAATATCTGGCTCAGAAACAAGAAGCAATCAGCGGTACTTTTTGCTTTGGTGGTGAGGTGTATCAGCCAGCTCAGACATGAGACCCAGTCGGCACAGGGAGCCCCTGCAACCCGCCAGGCCTACTGTCACTCTCTCATTCTCATCCGTGGGTGTCATATAGTGAGGACGTATCTGTGCGCTCTGCTTTTGTGACCCATGCGATGGCTAGCCTCTCGTGTTGTGACTGTCTGTAGCCTCCCTTGGCTCGTTCATTGCTGTAGTGCGGTGACAAACCTTGTGGCCCATCAGTTGCCCTAGTGCACTGACTACTGTATAGTTAGGACGTATCTGTACGTATCTACCCTCCATCGATGCCAACCAGGGTGGGTATTGCCTGGCAGCCTAGATTGAGCCAGGCAATTGAATTTTAAAGTCTATGTATCCTGCGCTTAGTGGACAAGTATATACTTTGCTGTACATGCAACTTCAATCAAGAATACCACTTATACAGTGAGTCCTAGATGTACAAAAGGGATAGGGACCAAAAAACCTGTTGTAATTCGAAATTTTGTATATCGGAACGATTTTTCCCAATGAAATATACATAGAAATGGGGGGTTGCGTTCCAAGACCCCGTCGGACTCCCCACTTAAACTTTACCCCTCCTATTTTGAAGTAAGTACAGTAATACCTCTATTATTCGGACGTCCAATACTCGGACATACTCACTGTTCGGATATTGTGGGCTGCCCAACCCCCAAATGCCAAAAAATTCGAAAAATTTTCGATTTTTTGGGACCGGGTCAGTTTGAATTTCCCGCTCGCGCCGATCGGCAGTGTTTACACTCGTGGCACCACTGTCGGTCGCCATTACTGACTCTGCTACTGCCTCGTGAACAACTCCGAGAATGGCGGCCGAAGTGATTGATTTTGTGGTGATACCCTACCTCCTACAGTGCTTGATACTGCTTTTCACCGTCTTCATCATGTGTGTGATGATCGTCACTAGACCACATGGGAATTTACTGTTATGTACAGTGGAGTGAAGTGATGTGATTCCAGTTATAAAAAAAAAACGTTGTGGAAAGTGTTGGTGATAAGTGGTGGTGATTCTCAAGTGGAAAGGTGTGTCAGATGCAAGGTCTTCCTGTCAGAGTCTGAGATGATAGAGTGGGTTATTACATCAGGATGGCAGCTGCTTGTTTGTAAGTACCCTAACTTCATACCTAACCTGTTTTCATCATGCTGTAAATGTGTTAAAAAATTACCCTAAATGTTAATCATAATTTCCTGCTTGCAATTTAATTTTTCCATGCATGGTTCTTAAGTAAAACAGCTAGAAAAAAGGTGGAAGCTGTTAATTTCATGTCCGGTCCTAACCTAACCTATGGAATCCATAAAGATTTTCATGCGTAACCTGTTTTCATCATGCTGTACATGTTTTAAAAAATTACCCTAACTGTTAATCATAATTTCCTGCTTGCGATTTAATTTTTCCATGCATGGTTCTTAAGTAAAACAGCTAGAAAAAAGGTGGAAGCAGTGAATTTCATGTCCGGTCCTAACCTAACCTAACCTATGGTTACCATAAAGATTTTCATGCCTAACCTGTTTTCATCATGCTGTACATGTGTTAAAAAATTACCCTAAATGTTATTCATAATTTCCTGCTTGCAATTTAATTTTTCCATTCAAGATTCTTAAGTAAAACAGCTAGGAAAAAGGTGGAAGCAGTGAATTTCATGTCCGGTCCTAACCTAACCTAACCTAACATTGTGTTAATCATAATTTCCTGCTTTAAATTTAATTCTTTCATGCATGGTTATTAAGTGCACTAGCTAGAAAAAAGGTGGAAGCAGTGAATTTCATGTCTGGTCATAACCTAACCTAACCTAACCATTTTTCTGGTCATCATTTACTGTATTTGATGCTTTGTATCCAATAATTTAGTGCATAAAATGTGAGAAAAGATGATTTCCATGTCAGATACTTACTTATACTATGCTGGCAAGTTCTGAGCTCCTATGACTCACTCACTTCTAAATCATCATCTTTTGGTTAAAATTCAATAAATTCATGCTATATGTGCATTATTTATGTGAAAAGGGACCTAAATAAGTGCTATACATGTCCAGTAGGGAGGTACGAAGGTAGTTTTCTGATTTAGGTTAGGTTAGGTTAGGGTCATGAAAAACCAGTGCTGGAGCTTCAGGACCAATAACCGGACAAAACCAATATTCGGACATGCCTTTGGCTCTATTACAACGGATATTGGAGGGATTACTGTAATACTTGTAGATGTAGTGAATGAGGTGGCCATTTTCTCGTTCATCTCTTTCTTGGTTGCAGTCACAACGGTGAAAGCTGCAAGGTCTAACGCATGCCCAATCTCCGAGACTCCCTGCCCCTCCGCGTGGCATAATTTCTAATTTCCTCTCCAGAGTTGGAGTATGGTGCTGCTGCTTCTTTACAGAGGGCTACCCCGATGCTGGAGATGATTCAGGGTGCATGGGAGGCATGTCTAAACAATATGAAAATGTGTAGAGCTGCAAAAATATCCTCACGTTCAGCAAAGCTGCGAGGAGGGACATCCGAGAAAATTCACCGTGAAGTCAACTCTCCGTCAAAACATGAACAATTCCGTCATTGTACAAATATACTTAATTATTTAATACTATAATAAGTAATTTCATGGGGAATTATCAAGGTCTATGTTCACTGAGTAGCTTAGGTTTGGATATTAGTTTATAATTTGCACTTGTAGTCGATAATTAACCTGTTTTTGCCTCACTGTAGTCGACTTTGAATTATAATTTCTGCCTCACTGTAGTCGACTTTGAATTATAATCTGGTGTCTCCCATAGCTGTGTTCAGTAATTTTTATTGTAATTTTTGGATGCAGTAGGTTGCGATTGATTGATTAGCTTTCTCGAGAATGTAGACGTAATATGAAGATTATTCGTATAATTTTAGAGTATGTTGATTGTTCACTTGAGGTTATTAGGCATTTATATAAATGCCAATGTCTCATATGTAGCCTTATGTTAACCCGCACTGTCTCAGCAAATTCTTAACCAATTACCTCCCCCAATCCCAGCAGGTTTTTTTTTTTCCTTCTTCTTCTTCTAGGCCTGTCTCTTTTTAGGACTAAAAAACAGAGGAGGGGGTCCCTAGTCCCCTCACCCCGCCCCTTTTAGTCGCCTTTTACGACACGCCAGAGAAAGGGATGGGGGATCGAGTTATCCCCGTACCCTGAAGGTCGGGTCTATGGATGTGCGTGGTTGTAGTACGATTGAGGCTAAAAGGGAGGAGATTGGGAGAATGTTTGTGAGAAGAAAGTTGGATGTGTTAGCTCTGAGTGAAACAAAGATGAAAGGGAAAGGTGAGTCTACATTTGGAAGTGTGAATGGAAGATTGTCAGGTGTTGATAGAGGAAGGGCAAGAGAATGTGTGGCCTTGTTAGTGAGCCCGGAAGTACAGCAGTGTGTGATTGAATGGAAAGAGGTGTCATCGAGACTGATGTGGGTGAAAGCGAAATTTGAACGTGAGTTGTGGGTATTTGTGAGTGCATATGGGCTTGGTAGTGAAAGGGATGAAGAAGAGTAGGAGTCTTTCTGGAATGATGTTGATGAGTGTTTGCAGAGCTTTGGAGTGAATGTGAATGTGGTAATGATGGGGGATCTAAATGCTAGAGTGGGAAATGTAGCAGTTGAAGGTGTAGTTGGTATGCATGGTGTGCCTGGAAGAAATGAAAACGGGGAACGAATGATAGGTGTGTGTGTTGAGCGAGAGATGGTGATTGGGAATACCTTGTTTGAGAAGAAAGGTATTTATAAGTATACATGGGTGAGACAGGAGGGTGGAAGGATTGTTGACAGAGCATTGATGGACTATGTGGTTGTTTCCAGGAATGTAATAGGAAGATGGTTGGATGTGAGAGTTTTGAGAGGGGAGGGTGGAGGTATGTCTGACCACTACCTGGTGGAGGGAAAGTTGAGAGTAGGTAAGAGATGGGTGAGAGCTAGGAGAGTTAGGTGTGGCAGGGAGGTTTTGAAAGTGAGTGAGTTAGATAAAAGAGAGAAAATGATAGAGTATCAGGAGAAATTGAGAGATCAGTGGTACACAGTGAAAGATTAGGAGAGTGGCAGTGTGGAGGAGGAATGGCAGTTGTTTAAGAGTGCTGTGGTGGGACATGCAGAAGAGGTGTGTGGTGTGAGACGAGTGGGTGGTGGTGTAAGAAAGGGAAGTGAATGGTGATGCGAGGAAGTAAGTATGGCTGTGGGTGAGAAGAGACATTCATATGAAGTGTGGTTGCAGAGGAAGGATGAGGTCTCATGAGAGGTATAAGGAAAAGAGGAATAGGGCGAGAAGGGTTGTGCGTGATGCTAAAGTGGCAGCAGATGAGAGGTGGGGTAGGCGGATGACTGAGAATTTTCAGGAAAATAAGAAAATGTTTTGGAAGGAGGTGAAAAGGGTGCGAAAGGGAGAGTCTGGGAAGGAGGAGCGAGTAAAAGCAGAGGATGGAAGGATGTTAATTGAGATGGATGCAGTAAGGAAGAGATGGGCGGAGTACTTTGAAAGATTGTTGAATGTAGAGGAGGAAAGGGAGGCTAGGATTGTGGCAGATGGAAGGGTGCAAGGAATAGATGTGTTGGGAGAGCTGAATGAATCTTTGATCACGATGGAGGAAGTGCAAGAGGCAGTAAAGCAGATGAAAACAGGGAAAGCTGCAGGTATGGATGGGTGTGCTGTGGAATGCCTGAAATGTGGTGGAGCAAATATCGTTGACTGGTTAGTAAGATTGTTGAATGTGTGCTTTGTGCAAGGTATGGTGCCAGTTGACTGGGCAAGTGCTTGTGTGGTCCCATTGTATAAAGGTAAGGGTGATAAGTATGAATGTACTAGCTTTAGAGGTATAAGTCTGTTGAGTGTGGTAGGTAAGGTGTATGGTAGAGTGTTAATTAAGAGAGTTAGAGAGGGTACAGAGGGAGTGATTGGTGATGAGCAGTGTGGCTTTAGGAGAGGGAGGGGATGTGTGGATCAGGTGTTTGCTGTGAGACAGGTGTGTGAAAAGTATTTAGCGAAAGGTAAGGATGTGTTTTGGGCATTCGTGGATTTAGAGAAAGCATATGATAGAATTGATAGGGAGGCTTTGTGGAACGTTTTAAGGTTGAATGGGCTTGATGGCAGGTTACTAAAAGGAGTGAAAATTTTTTATGTAAATAGCAGAGCGTGTGTAAGAGTGGGAAATACTGTGAGTGATTGGTTTCCCGTGAGAGTGGGGCTGCGGCAAGGATGTGTGATGTCGCCTTGGTTGTTTAATATTTATATGGATGGTGTTGTAAGGAAGGTGAATGCAAGAGTGTTAGGTGGAGGACTGAGTCTGGTGAATGATGGTAGAGAGTCTAATCTGAAGCAGCTGCTGTTTGCGGATGATACTGCACTGGTGGCTGATTCAGAGGAGAGATTGAGACAGTTGGTAGAGGAGTTTGGAAGGGTGTGTGAAAGGAGGAAACTGAAAATAAATGAGAATAAGAGTAAAGTGATGAAGTGTACGAGGTTGGTAGATGGTAGGAGGATGAATATAGTTTTGAATGGTGAGTTGCTTGAGGAGGTTGAGTGTTTTAAGTATTTAGGGTCACATGTTGCTGCGGATGGAAGAATAGATGCAGAAGTGAAGTTTAGAATGAAGTTGGAAAGGTGCTGGGAGGAATGAAAAAAGTGTTTGGATATCGTTCACTCAGAATGGATGTAAAGAGAAGGCTGTATGAGGGTGTTGTGGTACCGACTGCATTATATGGGGCTGAAACATGGAATATGGGTGTAGCAGAGAGGAAAAGTCTGAATGTAATGGAGTTGTGGTGTCTGAGGAGTTTGTGTGGAGTGACGTGTATGGATCGAGTGAGAAATGAAGAAGTGCGAAGGAGAACTGGAATTGTTTGGAAGATGGCTGATCGAGTTGAGCAGAGGGTGTTGCGATGGTTTGGGCATATGGAGAGAATGGATAATGAGCGATTGGTGAAAAAGATAACTAGATCTGATGTGAGAGGTGTAAGGCTGAGAGGAAGACCACGAATAGGGTGGGTGGACAGTGTGAAGAGAGCACTGGATGCGAGAGGGTTGTCTGTTGAGCAAGGAAGAGTGGCTGTGCGTGATAGAAATGAATGGAGAGAAATTGTGAATGAATAAATGATGACGCAGCCCTGAGGGGATATTCTCGTGCATTTTGTCTGATCAGCTGATCAGGTAAGGGGCTGGATCCATTATGATGTGGCAGGGGTAAACCAGCTTTCCAGCTTTGCTGTCAGGCCCTGCTGCGGATGTCACTGACTGCACTGCGTAGTTGAACCTCGTGCGGTGTGGTACGGTGAGGATCTGTCCTTTCTCCCCTTTAGGGCTAAGATGCGAATGAATGTGTATGAGTGGATGAATTAATTGGTAGTGTGTTGACCTGTTGACCTGTCACGGCTACCTCCCTTTTCTTGGGGGAAGCAGCCTAGGTATATAGATTGATAGATAGATTCTTCTTCTAAAACCTCCGCATTTTATGAGAAACATTGAAAATTCATAGAGAAATCGCTCACCAGACCTTTAAAATACTGCTACAGGTATGAATACCCTCACGTGGCTGTTTTCTATGGGCCTTGGCCCCCTGAGAAAACATGATTTATAGGAGGGTAACTATTCCAAGCCACTTATAATAGTTATTTATTTATTTGGTACGAATTTGTGTGTATTACAAGAGTATTGGTTTTCACACAGTAATATAGGTGATGTAAGAGTTGTTTCACTCACCAAATACATCAGCATACTGCACCTTTTTTGGCAACATTACCTGATCATCATTTCTGACTGTATCTTCTTCTAACACTATGTAAACTTTGTCGTCCATATTGTCATTGATTGGGGAATCAGTCTGGCCTTGAATTTCATACTGTGGTGCGACATATCTCTACTGACCAGGTCATCGATAACAGGTGAGTTGCCTAGTCAATGGCATGTGGGGCATACATCACCTGATTCACATTTAAATATACTGTACAGTAAAAGCTTGATATCATGAATGCAGGATAAAACGGGAGCTTGTTAAAACGGAACATCTTTTTTCCCGTTAATGAGGTATCGGGTTTCCTTAACGGAAACAAGCTGGTTTGTCCTAGGCTGTGGAAAAGTTGCGATGCACCGGAACGTTTCTGGTTGACTACGAAGTGCGGGGTTTTGTCACAGGCCGCAGCAACAAACCGCTTTGTCCCAGGCCAAGTGATGCCACTCACCTTGCCTCAGTCTATCAGCAACCGCCACACCATTCATATCTTCTCCAAGTGTGTGTGAGTATCTTCGCATTACAGACTTTTTTGTGCCTTTTCTTTAGAAAATGACAAAAGCAATTGTTTGCCATGCCTCAAGTGCTGGGGGGGGGGAAGGGTGAGGGTTTCTCTGGCCCAGAATTGGAAATACTCAAGAAAATTGAGCATGGTATACCAGTGAAGACGATCGTGGCTGACTGGGGTCAAGAAAACTCAAGTTTATGAAATTCGCAAACATAGGGATGAAATCAGGAAATTGAAAGTTCCGTCAGATGCGAGTGCTAGTGCCTCTCCCAGTGCTGATGGAGGGGGACTCAAACAGTGAATAGGGAAGCATCACGCCTGACATGTTTGGGGGGCTGTGTCAAGCATAATTCTACAAACAAGTCATATCCCCCCCATTTGGAGGTGAGTTATTTACTGTTTTATTTATTGTGACTGTATTATTATTATTGTGGGTTCTGACTTCTCTCTGTGTATCATTATGACTTAGATAGGAAGCATGTGTGTGTAGCAAAAGAAGCTATCTAGTAGCAACTGTGTGTAGGCTTCAGGTCATGAGTTAGGGGAAAAATATCGGAAAAATCACAAGTTTCCGGAGAATTCTGTTCCATCTATGGTTTTGGAACGGAAGCTTGAAAAAGCGGAATAGGGGAAAAATATCGGAAAAATCACAAATTTCCGGAGAATTCTGTTCCATCTATGGTTTTGGAACGGAAGCTTGAAAAAGCGGAATATTTGATAAAACGGAATAGGGGTTGGCTGAATTATTCCATTATATGAAGCTTTTACTGTATTTATATACATATATTTTTTTGTTAATACCAACTACTTGATGCCATATTTTACATTTATTATAAAGAGAATAAACCACCTTCAGCTTTATAACTCGTATGACTCGAAAACTAATATACTGTACTTGCTAAATTAGCTAATATGTAAATAAATAACAGGGAATCGTCCTGATGGTGAATTGTCTTGTTATTGTTGTGACTGCCTCGCTGCAAGCGAGCGTGGTGCTCTGCAGCGTGCCCATTTTGAATTTTTCGTAGTTCCTTTTGCATTGCTTTTTGTTTCATCGAGATAGATACCTTTTGTATAGTGGAATTTATTCTATATTCATCGCTTTCGTTAGATCGAATTTTAGTTTATCGGTTTTTCGTTTACCGAGGTCTCACTGTAATTTGTTTTTTATCCTGCTCCCCAACTGTTACGATATATTGATAACTGTTATGCCACCATCTCGAAGCGAAAGATTGGTTATGAGATCAGTAATGAGAGCCCTAATGTCTCTTATTACTAATTTTTTTTTTTTTTTTTAATGCAAGGAAGAAGGAACCAAAGGCCACAGGCCTGCATACTGTTCCTTCCAAGAAAATGCAAAAACAGTACAAAAGAGAGCCAAATTCAAGATCCGTTCAATTCGAGATGCCTGGACACACTGCGTTTGAAAGACTGGAGATCATAGGAAGTAGGAAATACAGACAGAGGAAGACAGTTCCAGAGTTGACCAGTTGCATAAACGAAGGACTGGGAGTAACGGTTAACTCTTGCATTAGAGAGCTGGATAGAAAAGGGATGAGAGTTTGTTGCTAGACGGGTACTACGTGCCCGTCGTAGAGGTGGAGGGATGCAAGCATACAGTTCAGAGGAACAGTGACCATTGAAGTAGCGATAGAAGAGAGATGAAGAAGCAACAGTGCGGCGAAGAGACAAAGGTTGAAGGGAATCAGTAAGAGGAGGAAAGTTAATGAGACGAAAAGCCTTTGACTCCACCCTATTGAGAAGAGCTGCATGTGGGGAGCCTCCCCACACATGAGAGTTGTACTCCATACACTGGCGAATAAAACCCGTGTACATGGTCAACAACTGTGCAGGGGTAAAGAAAGTTCGGAATCGGCTTAGCACACCTAATCTCTTGGAAGCAGATTTCACAAGAGATGTAATATGTTCTTTCCAAGACAAATCCCGAGAGAATGAAACCCCTAGCATGTTCAAGGATGATGCAGGACATAACTGTTCATTACTAAACATTAGTGGGTATTCCTGAGGAAGATTTTGTCAGGTTGATAAGTGTAAGAACTGAGTTTTGGTTGCATTAAAAATAACAAGATTATTTTTACCCCAGTCAGAGATACGAGCCAAATCAGACATTAGGTGCGCCATAGCCTCATCCCTTTTTTGTTGAAGTAACTGCTGAGATGGACGTTGCAGGAACCGAATGGAAAGGTGAAGGGTGGAATCATCAGCATATGAGTGGATAGGGTTAGATGTACAGCTTAGAAGGTCATTGATGAATAAAAGGAAGAGAGTAGGTGATAGGACAGAACCCTGAGGAACACCACTGTTGATAGGTCTAGGAGAGGAACGGTGGCCGTCTACAACAGCGGCTGTAGAACGACCAGAAAGGAAGCTAGAGATGAAGGCACAGATAGAAGGATAGAAACCGTAAGAGGGCAGCTTGGAAATTAAAGATTTATGCCAGACTCGATTGAAAGCCTTTGAGATGTCAAGTGCAATGACAAAGCTTTCGCCAAAGTTCCAAAAGGAGGATGACCAAGAGTCTGAAAGGTAGGTGAGAAGATCGCCAGTGGAGCGTCCTTGACGGAACCCATACTGACGATCAGAAAGAAGGTTGTGACAGGAAAGGTGCTTTAAAATTTTTCTGTTAAGAATCGACTCGAAAACTTTTGATGCACAGGATGTTAAAGCAATTGGACGATAGTTAGAGGGTTGAGAATGGTCACCCTTCTTTGGGACTGGCTGAATGAGAGCAAACTTCCAGCAAGAAGGAAAGGTACAAGTTGAGAGACAAAGGCGAAAGAGTTTACCTAGGCAGGGTGTAAGCACAGAAGCACAGTTTTTGAGGACAACAGGAGGGACTCCATCGGGACCATATGCCTTTTTAGTATTGAGGCCAGTGATGGCAGAAAACGCATCAGCTGAAGAAATTTTAATGTCAGTCAGGAGGAAGTCAGAGGGGGGAAGTGATGGAGGAATAGCACCGGAATCGTCTAAGGTGGAATTGGAGGAGAAAGTCTGAGCAAAGAGATCTGCTTTATCAGTAGAAGAAATAGCTACAGAGCCATCAGAGTAGAAATGAGGAGGGAAGGATGATGAGGTAAAGTTGTTAGAAAGGTTTTTGGCAAGGTGCTAGAAGGAGCGAGAAGAATTCGAGTTGGAGAGTTGGGAACATTTAGCATGGATGAAATTGTTTTTAGCAGAGCGAAGAACAGACTTAGCACGATTCCGGGCAGAAATATATAAATGGTGTGATTCAGGGGTGAGTTGGCTCCGGTACCTCTTATAGGCCCTCTCTTTGTTGCGGACAGCATTAGAACAAGCGTGATTAAACCAAGGCTTTCTTGCATTAGTCAGAGGATATGAGAAAGGAATGTATGCTTCCATGCCCGAGAGAATAACCTCCGTAACGCGCAAGGCACACTCAGATGGCTTCCGGCCAAGGAAGCAATAATCATTCCATGGAAAATCAAAGTAGTACTGCCTGAGGGCCTCCCAATCTGCAGCTCCAAAGTGCCACAGGCGGCGTTTCTTTGGAGGGTCCACAGGCCGTACTGGAGCGATTGGACATGTTAAGGTAATAAGATTATGTTTGGAGGAGCCCAACGGAGAGAAAAGATGAACAGTGTAAGCAGAAGGATTTGTTGTTAGGAGAAGGTCAAGTATGTTGGAACTCTCTTCAAGGCGGTCAGGGATACGGGTAGGGTGCTGTACAAGCTGCTCTAGGTCATTAAGGATAGAAAAGATGTAGGCTTGTTCACCAGGTGGATCAGTGAAAGGAGAGGAGAGCCAAAGGTGGTGGTGAACATTGAAATCTCCTAGAATGGAGATTTCAGAGAAAGGAGAAATGGATAGAATGTGTTCAGTCGTAGAAGTAAGATAGTCAAGGAATTTTTGATAGTCAGTAGAATTAGGAGATAAGTAAACAGCACAGATATATTTAGTCAGAGAATGACAGGAGAGCCGAAGCCAGAGAGTAGAGAATTCAGAAGAATCAAGTTCAGTAACACGAGAGCAAGATAGATCGTTGCGTACATATACGCAACAGCCACCTTTGGCTTTGAAATGAGAATAGAGAAAAGTAGGAGGATACAGAAAAGGGTTTGCTGTCAGTTGTCTCAGACAGCTGAGTCTCAGAAAGAAAGAGAACTAAGAACTCCTCAGAAATTTTTTTTGACAAAAAAATTATATAAAAATGCATTGCATATATTCCAAACTGTAAGAGAAACTGATCTCTTTTTTCTAAACAAAACTTCATTTAATTATCAAGTAGCTACCTCACTGACTCAACAAATGCATACTCAAATGATATAATCTAATGTTAAACACTTCGGACAGGTTCTAATGACACCCACACACCCACACAAATCAACATACACAGGCACATGTTATGAAGGCCAGTATATATTACTGTAACTAAATAAATAGTATCATTTTTTCTTCAAAATAAAACTCATTACTGGTTAAGGAACCATACTCTAGCACCATACTGGCAATAACTTTGGTACTGGTAGTACTGACTTTCTTCTTACAGATCTATATCAAATATTATCATCATTACTTAGGCCAAAGGTTCACATCTACATCAAATATCATTCTTTTCTTGCGATCAAGTGTTGGTTCTGGTAACACCGTCAGTATGTCCTTTTTGTCTATGTCACTGCTGTCATCAACCACTGGGTATACAAATGTGTGAGGTGTACCCTGAACGTGTTTCAGAAACCTGACATGTATTTCTGGTTTTACCCTAACAATGGTAGCAATATAATGCCTGTATGTCATTTTTTTTAATGCAAGGAAGATGGAACCAAAGGCCACAGGCCTGCATACTGTTCCTTCCAAGAAAATGCAAAAACAGTACAAAAGGTAGCCAAATTCAAGATCCGTTCAATTCTAGATGCCTGGAGACACTGCGTTTGAAAGACTGGAGATCATAGGAAGTAGGAAATACAGACAGAGGAAGACAGTTCCAGAGTTGACCAGTTGCATAAACGAAGGACTGGGAGTAACGGTTAACTCTTGCATTAGAGAGTTGGACAGAAAAGGGATGAGAGTATGTTGCTAGACGGGTACTACGTGCCCGTCTTAGAAGTGGAGGGATGCAAGCAGACAGTTCAGAGGAACAGTGACCATTGAAATAGCGGTAGAAGAGAGAGAAAGAAGAACGGTGCGGCGAAGAGACAAAGGTTGAAGGGAATCAGTAAGAGGAGGAGAGTTAATGAGACGAAAAGCCTTTGACTCCACCCTATTGAGAAGAGCTGCATGTGGGGAGCCTCCCCACACATGAGAGTTGTACTCCATACACGGGCGAATAAAACCCGTGTACAAGGTCAACATCTGTGCAGGGGTAAAGAAAGCTCGGAGTCGGGGCATCACACCTAATCTCTTGAAAGCAGATTTCACAAGAGATGTAATATGTTCTTTCCAAGACAAATCCTGAGAGAATGAAACCCCTAGCATGTTCAAGGATGATGCAGGACCGAGCTGGACATTATTAAACATTAGTGGGTAATCCTGAGGAAGATTTTGTTGGGTTGATAAGTGTAAGAACTGAGTTTTTGATGCATTAAAAATAACAAGATTATTTTTACCCCAATCAGAGATATGAGCCAAGTCAGACATTAGGTGTGCCATAGCCTCATCCCTTGTTTGCTGAAGTAACTGCTGAGATGGACGTTGCGGAAATCGAATGGAAAGGTGAAGGGTGGAATCATCAGCATATGAGTGGATAGGGTTAGATGTACAGCTTAGAAGGTCATTGATGAATAAAAGAAAGAGAGTTGGTGATAGGACAGAGCCCTGAGGAACACCACTGTTGATAGGTCTAGGAGAAGAACGATGGCCGTCTACAACAGCAGCTATAGAACGACCAGAAAGGAAGCTAGAGATGAAGGCACAGATAGAAGGATAGAAACCGTAAGAGGGCAGTTTGGAAATCAAAGATTTATGCCAGACTCGATCGAAAGCCTTTGAGATGTCAAGTGCAATGGCAAAGCTTTCGCCAAAGTCCCGAAAGGAGGATGACCAGGAGTCTGAAAGGTAGGTGAGAAGATCGCCAGTGGAGCGTCCCTGACGGAACCCATACTGACGATCAGAAAGAAGGTTGTGACAGGAAAGATGCTTTAAAATTTTTCTGTTAAGAACTGATTCGAAAACTTTTGATACACAGGATGTTAAAGCAATTGGACGATAGTTAGAGGGTTGGGAATGGTCACCCTTCTTTGGGACTGGCTGAATGAGAGCAAACTTCCAGCAAGAAGGAAAGGTACAAGTTGAGAGACAAAGGCGAAAGAGTTTACCTAGGCAGGGTGTAAGCACAGAAGCACAGTTTTTGAGGACAACAGGAGGGACTCCATCAGGCCCATATGCCTTGTTAATATTGAGGCCAGTGATGGCAGAAAATACATCAGCTGAAGAAATTTTAATG